>OY992882.1:95071106-95171106 GCA_963921405.1 Cepaea hortensis | reverse complement strand
TAAACTAATTAAATATGATAACAACTTGGAACCAGTTTATTTTTATAGATACATTGCCCATGTATTTCTCAACATAATTTCCTCCAACACTAATGCACTTATCCCATCGTTTTATCAGTCCTCCAAAACCGGCTGCATAGAACTGCGTGCTTTGTTTTCATTTACCTGACATCCCACATAACTGTGTGACTTACTTATTGACTCGCCTTCGTAACGTTTTCAACCCATCTATGCACCGCTTTGCGGAACAAACATTTGTCAGCATAAACAATGACAACCCACCTTGGCGGGAGACATTTCGCGAATGATGCCGTAGTTGAATGTGAAGTGAAAACGTGGTTTAGAAAACAGAGCACGCAGTTCTATGCAGCCAGTTTGGGAGGACTGATAAAACGACGGGATACGTGCATCAATGTTGGTGGAAATTATGTTGAGAAATAAAGGGACAATGTATGTATACAAATAAACTGGTTTCAAGTTGTTATCATGTGTAGTTATTTTTCTTCAGCCATTTGTGACTTACTTATTAACTTACCCTTGTAAAGCTTGAATATACCACAAGCAGGTACAGTAATAAACAGTATATGCGTGACAATGTAACAATTGTATAGATCAGAAGCAAATAAAATAATGACCAGTATAGAGTCAGTTAGCGTACCAAGTGCACAGGCAAGAAAGCAGGTAAAGTAATAACCAGTATATATGGTGATAATGTAACAAGGAAATAGGTAAATAGTGGACAGAGAGATAAATGAAGACAGCGAGAAAACATGCTTGACATTCTTGATGGCATTGCCGCTTTAGAACGTAAGCTGTGGACAAGTACCATCGCCCACGCCTGTCGGTATGGCACTTGATAATGATGATAGTGAGTTAATATATAACATGCTAGCGACAGGGGGAGACAATCCACCCGCAAAAGGCGAGCGTGCAATCATACAACGCCTGGTATTTCAACATTCATAATCTCAGATAAGAGTGACTATTTCTTCGTTTCTGTTCTATTTTTTTTTTTTTTTGGTATAGCATTGAGCGTCTGAAATAGGACTAGTGCACTGATACTTCAGTAGCGAAAACTCTTGAGGACTTCAGCCTCTCTTTCTCTTTCTTTCTTTCTTTCTTTCTTTCTCTCTCTCTCTCTCTCTCTCTCTCTCTCTCTCTCTCTCTCTCTCTCTCTCTCTCTCTCTCTCTCTCTCTCTCTCGATATGGCTCTCTGGGTTTTTATTGGACCTGATTTAAATTATGCATAACATGTTGCCAGCCTGTCACTGTTCTTTACATTCCTTATTGCATTGACTTGTTTTCTTGCTGTCGGTATGACATAAATAAATCACGATATGAGCTTGATGTCTTGTTTCTTTATGTTTTCAACATTTTATTTATGCTGCGCGGCACATGTATTTTGCGCATATTTTACAAAACGGACACTGTAAATTGGCTACGTTGTATATACTACAAATTATGTGTAAATTGTCTAAGTTCTATGTGGTATACACAATATGTTTGTGATGTCTTGACAAGTTTCCGTTCAGTGATTTGTAATTTCTTTCTGAACGACCGGCACTCATACCACTCTATGAAAACCAGCGCAAGGCGGCCTGCTTTCAAATCGTCCTCAGTTGTGTTCATAACGCCCTATGCCCGACTGCGTATTGCGTTCGTAACCCCCTGCCAGAGCACCAGCTGTGATACATAGATAGCTAATTTACGCACTGAATCCTCTGTATATTGTACTTGGTGATAATTCTCTTTCCAAAACAGAAATGCCCAATTTGATTAACTGAATGGCATTACCCCTTCTGATTATTAATGATCTGGAGTGCTGTCGGCCACGCAGCTTCCATTCTTGTGTCAAGAGTGCTTCTTTGACCGTAGCTCCATCACAGAGATGTCTCCATTATCACTGTCAGTCTAGAGGTTCTGCAAGTGCCACTTCAGGTAATCTCTCGGTGGAGGCTTCTTTCAGAAGCCAGGTTATCCTATACTCTTTCGTTGACTGCGTGCACGGCCATGACTTCTAGAGGTGTGGCTTTGATGAAATGTTATCACAGTTGAGTATCCTTAAGATGGCGCGCATATTTTTAGACCCAAGAGGATGCATCTTGCTTTCTTTCTTTTAAGCCCATAGCGCAAATATTTGTTTTTGTGGTGTTGTTGTTTTTCTTTTAACCTCAAACACATGTATGTTTTCAGCGTACAAGCTAATGCGCAATGAAGAACTTTATCCTGTGGTCAAATGCTCATAATCTTAGCGCTAGCAGCTGAAAATGTCGAATTGTAGCTTAAAAAACTCCACAGCTTAGACTGGACAATTTCAACGCTTGCTGCTGACGAAGTAGAATTTTCGCTCACAAAACAGCTCATAGGGGACACTGGCTTTCGACGTCCATCTCTAACTGAAGAAAACTTGGATGCAGTCCAATTCCAATCGATTATATTTACGAAAGAAGAGTTCCAAGGATGTTATATATTCACCTCTTCCAATCCTGGACAGTGGATCGGATGTACAACCATATCGAACGAAATCGAAAAGCTGATAGAAGTCCTGAGTGCGCGTCCTTTGACGTGGAATATGTCCTAAGTTGACGGAACCTTGCGTTAGTATCAATCTCCTGAAAGTTTATACTTAATCAAACAAAGAAGGGATGATATATCTACCAAACGGTAGATTTACAGTCAAAGAGAGCGTCGAGAGCAGCGTCCAGAACGGCGTCACAACTACTCGTATATCAAACATAATTAAATGGACCAGACTGCAGAGACATGGTTGTGGATCTATAGATGCAGAAACAAAGTGCCTTTGTAGCACACACAAAGCCTTACATGTCTGGGAAGCTTAAATAAGCGAAATAGAAGAAGCCAAAGTGTTGACTTCAGTTAGCTCACAACACAAAAATTAGGTGCATTTTTAACACTAATTATATAAAATGAAAAACGCAGTTGACCCCGAAATTCAATAAACAAACGAAACGGAGACATCGCGGTCATCGGTAATCTAAACTAATAAATTTATTGAGTGCTGAATGCAATTTTCGGCATAAGAACACCGAGAAGTGAGTGTATTTATATCCCACGTGTATTTGCAGTGGGACTCTGGGTGAGCTGGTTATGTGTGGAATTAATTAAATAAACTTCAATATTAGGAAATATTGAGAGCCGCAGAAGTGGCATTTGCAGTGGGACTCTGGGTGAGCTGGTTATGTGTGGAATTAATTAAATAAACTTCAATATTAGGAAATATTGAGAGCCGCAGAAGTGGCATATGCAATATACCAGAAGTGGCATATGCAATATACAATACTCAATTAGTAAAGTTAAGTGGACATTACGGGGGAAACTAGAGAATTTGCACAGCTGGCACTTTCTGTCGATCTCTACACATGTTTACTGTGTGTTAGATACATATATATATATATCATATAAATACAGCCAGGCAGACAGATTGGTGGCGATGGATGGGTGGGAGAGTGGGAGGGTTGGTGGATGGATGGGTGGGAGGGTGGATGGTTGGGAGGGTGGGTGGGTTGATGGATTGGTGGATGGATGGTCAGACAATCATCATCATCAAGTGCCGTGCCGGCTGGCGTAGGCGTTCATGGCTCTCCACAGATCTCGGTCTTTGGTGTTTTGGATCAACTCTGCTGATGATATTCCTCCATGCCACCGTCTCAGTCCGTCCAGCACCATTTCTCTTGGTCTGCCTCTGCCTCTCTTCCCCTCGATCTTTCCAGTTGTCACGATGTTCTCCAATGCCTCTCTTCTCATCACATGACCAAAGAAAGATGTTTGTCTCTTTCTTATTGTTGTATATAGTGTTCTAGTTTCATTAGCCTCTTTCAGGCAATCGTTGTTAGTTACTCTGGCAGTCCAAGGAATTCGCAACATTCGTCTTAAAAACCACATCTCTGTTGCTTCTAAGTTCTTCCTAATTTGTTCATTTACATTCCAAGATTCGCTGCCATACAGGAAAACTGGTTCTATATAGCATTTTAGTACTCTCTTTCTTACATTTATTGATAGCGACTTATTGCATAAGATACTCTTCATTTTCTGAAATGCTGTCTTTGCCTGCCCTATAATTGTTCAGTATAATTGTTCATTATAATTGTTTACCTATAATTGTTCACTATATATGTGTGTGCGTGTGGGAGAGAGAGAGAGAGAGAGAGAGAGAGAGAGAGAGAGAGAGAGAGAGAGAGAGATAGAGAGAGAGAGAGAGAAAGAGAAAGTGGGTGTCAGAGAGAGGGAGAGAGTATGTGCGCACGTGCGTGCGTGTGTGGAGAGAGTGATTGAGCTAGAAATGGTGGGGGAATGTGTCAGTGCATGCATTCGTACGTGTATGTGTGAGAGTGAGTGAGGGAGTATGTGCGTGCGTGCATGCGTTCATGTGCATGTGTATGTGTATGTGTGAGAGAGTGTGATTGAGAGAGTGAGTGTGTGTGTGTGTGTGTGTGTGTGTGTGTGTGTGTGAAGGATTGTGTGTTAGAGAGTGAGACAGTGGGAGAGTTGATGTGTTAGTGTGTGTGTGAGCGTGCGCATGCGTGTGAGTGTGTGTATATGAAAGAATACAGAGAGAGAGAGAGAGAGAGAGAGAGAGAGAGAGAGAGAGAGAGAGAGAGCTGAGCTGATGCATGTCGTGTAACACGCATGTTATGTAACACGCGAATCCATATGTTTGTGTATTCTCATCTGTCATATTATCAGTTAAATACCATTTGATTTTATCATGCATAATATAAACTCATGTTCATTACTGTAGTTTGAGTGAGAGAGTCAGTAAGTGTGAATGAGAGACAGAACGAGTGAGCGTGAGAGTGAATGAGTGAGCGGGAGAGTGAATGAGTGAGCGGGAGAGTGAATGAGTGAGCAGGAGAGTGAATGAGTGAGCGTGAGAGTGAATGAGTGAGCGTGAGAGTGAATGAGCGGAAGAGTGAATGTGTGAGCGTGAGAGTGAATGTGTGTGTGTGTGTGTGTGTGTGTGTGTGTGTGTGTGTGTGTGTGAGAGAGAGAGAGAGAGAGAGAGAGAGAGAGAGAGAGAGAGCATCACTATTTTTACGTCATATACATTTTATGTACACATTTTTCTCCATGTTTAACATTTTTATGAGACTGCTCATGACAAGTGTCAGTGTATGTGTGTGAGTAAAGTGTGGGAGTTTGTTCATACTAGTTTCAATACTAACGTGTGACATTTTGTATGTGTCTAGATGTGAGGAAGTGTGAGTGTATGTGGAGGATGTGTGTGAGTGTGGGGATATGTGTGGGTGGGGGTTGTGTGGGTGTGGGTATGCGTTTGGATGGGTTGGGGTGTGTGGGTTTTGGTGGGTAGTGGTATTTGTGGGTGTCGGTTGGATGTGTGGATGGATGTGTGGGGGTGAAAGTAGGGGTGTTGGAATGGGTGTGGGGGATGTGTGTATGGGTGGAGGATATGTGTATGGGACGGATGCGGGGGATGTGTGTTTATGTGGGTGGAGATGTGTGGATGGTTTGAGGAAGTATGTGTGGGAGGTTGGGTTGTGTGGGTAGGGGATTGTGTTGGGTGGATTGGGGATGCAAGGGCGGGTGGGGAGAAGTGTATGGTGTGTGGGTTTGAGATATGCGTGCGGTGTGTTGGTGGGGGATGTGTGAATGATGTGTGGGTGGAGGATATGTTTGTGGTGATATGGGTGGAGGATAGTGTGTGGTGTGGGGGATGTGTGTGATGGGTGCGGGGAATGTGCGTATGGGTGGGGTATATGTGTGGGTGAGTAGGGGATTGTGGTGGTTGGGGGAAGTATGTGGGGTGTGTGGGTGGGAGATGTGTGTGTGGATTGGGAATGTGTGGGTGGGGGTGTGTGAGTGGCTTAGGGATGTGTAGGTGGGTGAGGGAGTTGTATGTGTTGGGGTGGGATGTGTGAGTGGGTGGAGGGTGTGTGTGGGTAGGGGTATTGTGATCGAGAGATGTTTGGTTGGGGGTGGGTGTGTGGGGGTGTGTGGGTGCGTAGTGGAGGATGTTTGCGTGAGTGAGTGTCTGTTGGTGGACGGGTAGGGAATGCGTGTGTGGGTGGGGAGAGGTGTGTGGTGTGTGTTGGTTGGGGATATTGTGTGGGTGAGGTATGTGTGTGTGGGTGGGGGATTTTTGTGGTGTGTGAGTGGGGGTATGTGGGGTGGATGGGTAAGGGTATCTGTGTGGGTGTGGGTTGGAATATTGTGTGGTATCTGGGTGGGGGATATGTGTATGGTGTGTAAGTGGGGATGTGTTGGTGAGGGATGTGTGTGTGTGTGGTGCGTGGGTTGGGAATAGTGCGTGGTAGGGGGTGTATGTGATGTGCGGGTGGGGGATTGTGTGGTGGAGGATTAGGTTATGGCATGTGTGGGTTGGTGGAAGTTGTATGTGTGGGTGGTGGGGTGTGTGTGAGTGGATTGGGGATGTATGGGTGGTTAGGGAGATGTGTGTGTGTGGGGGGGGGGGGACATGTTAGTTGGTGGGGATGTGTGTGTATGGTTTGGGGATGTGTGAGTGGATGTGCGATGTGTGGGTTGGTGGGGGATTGTGTGCATGGGTGGGGAATATGTTGTCGATAGAGATGTGGCTGGGGATGGGTGGTTTGAGGTGTGGGTGGGGAGAGGATGTGTGGGTTAGGATGTGGATGGGCGTGGGTTGGTGGGGGAATGTTTGTGGGTGGCGAGTGTGTTTTGGTTGGGGGATCAGGTGAGGGCAGTGTGTGCGGGTGGGGGATGTGCGGGAGGGGGATGGGTCGGTTGGTGGGGTATGTATGTGTCCCTTGGTGTGCGTGTGTGTGGGTAGGTGGGGGTGTGTATGTGTCCCTTGGTGCGCGTGTGTGTGGGTAGGTGGGCGTGTTGTGTGGGTGGGGTGATGTATGGGTAGGTGGGAGATGGGCTTCATAACATTGTAATTAGCCTTGTTTATGTTTACAACATTCATTTCACAATGTTTATTTTTCTTCCTATGTAAATGTATAATGCTCTTGATGAACGAAAGACGAGTGATTGGAAGGGCCGAATGTAAGACGGGCCTGCGCGCCCAATTTGTGACCCTAATAAAGTTGATTTGATTTGATTTGATTTTGCCCTATTCTGCTCTTAATCTCTTTTGTACATCTTCCATCTGATGTTATAAGTGCCCCTAGGTATTTAAAATTATCCACTTGGTTGAGAATTTCCCCTTCAATTTCTATGTCACATTTTGGCGTCCCCATTTTCTTTGATATCACCATTGTTACTGTTTTCTTGATATTCAAGGACAGTCCTTTCTGTGCACTCTCTGTTACTACACTGTCCAACAATTGTTGTAGGTCTGTTGCATTATCCGCTACCAATACTGTGTCATCTGCATAGCGTATATTGTTTATATTATATCCTCCGATTAGTATTCCTGGCCTCTCTTTGATCTCTCTCATTATTACTTCGCTATACAGGGAGAAGAGATCGGGTGACAAGACACACCCCTGTCGTACTCCTAGCTTTATCTGTTCGTAACTACCCTCTTTATTTCCCATTTTAATTGCTGCTACTTGGTTCCAGTATATATTCTTTATTATTCTTAAATCTTTCCCATCAATGTTGTTATCTTCCAACATTTTAATCAGCTCATCATGTTTTACTTTATCAAATGCCTTAGTATAATCTATGAAGCATAAATATATGTCTCTTTGTTTCTCTATTGATCTTTCTATTAGTGTTCGTAATATATATATTGCATTGTTTGTACACTTTCCTTCCATAAAACCATACTGTTCTTCACTAATTTCCATTTTTATTTTCTTTCTTGTTCTTCTCATTATAAATCTGAGTAGAAGCTTAGTGACATGGTTTATGAGGTTAATTGTACGAAAATCTTCACAATCAATTGCTCCTGGTCTTTTTGGTATAGCTATAAATACAGATTTCAGCATATCACTGGGTAAATATCCACTACTGTAAATATCATTCAACATTTTGGTTAATATATCTACTCCAAATTCTCCCAACACTTCTAATTCTTCTATTGTGATTTCATCTGGCCCAGCTGTTTTTCCTTTCTTCATATGTTTCATAGCATCAGCGACTTCTTCTTTTAGAATAGGTGGGCCTTCTAAGGTACTTTCTTCTGTTAATTCTTCCCTTTCTCCATTATATAATTCTCTTATATACTCATTCCACCTCTTCATTATAGCACCTTCCTCCAATAAAGTCTGTCCTGTTTTTGATTTCAAACACCCTGTATTTATTCTTATTTTTCTTCCTGTGAGCTCGCTGATTTGTCTGTACATACTTTTTTGATCTTTAATGGAATTTAATTCAATTTTTCTGCATTGCTAATTTAACCAACTTTCTTTTGCCTTCACACATTTATCTCTTATTTCTTTATTTATCTTAGCATACTCTTGTTTGTCATTTTTATTCTGTTTCCTTTTGTCCATCAACCTTAAGATTTCTTCATTCATCCATTTTTTCTTAGCTTTTTGGCTTCTCTCCGGTAATATTTCTTTGCTAGTTTGATGAATGGAGTCCCTTAACATTTCCCATTGTTCATCTATACTCTGTATTTTAGCTATTGCATTGTACCTATTTTTCACAGTCACTCTGTATTGTTCTTGAATTTCTTAATCTACTTTCAGAACCTCTTTATTAAGTCTCAAGTTTTTAACCATTTTTTCCCCTCTCTTTAATCTTACTTTTATTTGTCCACATAGTGGTACATGATCACTGTTACCGTCAGCACCAGGCATTGTCTTTACATTAATTAATGCATTTCTAAATCTTTTATTAATAAGTATGTAGTCAATTTGGTTGCGTATTTTCATGTCAGACAATACATTGAGTAAACAGGCAGATTGGAGAATGGAAGGATGGATAAAGATGAGCAGACTAGGCAAGGAGTAGAGTAAAGGGGAGGGGTAAGAAGAGGGGGGACGGCAAGGGAGTTTAGAAAGGACACATACAGAAAGGAGGATGGGAAGGGGGGCGAGAGGAGGAAAAGGAGGGGGAGGGGGAGTAAGAGCAGAAGCAAAAGAAGAAGAAGAAGAAGAAGAAGAAGAAGAAGAAGAAGAAGAAGAAGAAGAAGAAGAAGAAGAAGAAGAAGAAGAAGAAGAAGAAGAAGAAGAAGAAGAAGAAGAAGAAGAAGAAGAAGAAGAAGAAGAAGAAGAAGAAGAAGAAGAAGAAGAAGAACAACAACAACAACAACAACAACAACCACAACCACAACAACAACAACAACAACAACAACAACAACAACGACGACGACGAGAATAAAGTTGTGTGGGGAAATGACGAAAAAAAGGGTAGGGGGAAAAAAAACAAAGAAGAAAAAATTCATCGACGGAGAACACGACAAGGAAGAAGAGGAAAGTCAGAGCATACAACAGGCACAACACAGAAATGCACTCCCGGTGACCTCACTACATCCCAGCGCAAGAGACCACACGGTTCCATTTTCACCAACTCATCGATTACCCGGGGGAGATCCCGGCAGTTGTGTTTATAAACGACCGTCTGACGACAAACCTTGGGCTCTAGGAAGCGCATAGGGCACGTAATGCTCCCGAGTGATAATGTCCTGGAACCATGTACTGGATTAAGAAGAGGATACGAGAGTATTGATTACAGTTTGCAGGGGGCAATCCGAGTCCAATGCTTGTGCCTTAATACAATAATCTGGCTATAGATAGGCATTTCACCTGCGCACACGACAGCCCTTCTTCAAGCACTGAATGGTCACAAATGGGTGAATGCCCGCGCGTGAGGTCACAACCATAACGGCAATTATTCAAATGAAATTGAAACTCTTTCTAAAAATAACTCGCACAGGTTACAGTGAGTAAGATCTTCCCGCTCTGCATGCAACTGAGGTGCAAGTTTTATTTTCTCTCTCTCTCTCTCTCTCTCTCTCTCTCTCTCTCTCTCTCTCTCTCTCTCTCTCTCTCTCTCTCTCTCTCTCTCTCTATCTATCTCTTATTATCTATTCAAGTAAATAAAGTTCAATTCTCTCTCTGCTATTATTTATTCAAGTAAATAATGTTCAATTCAAAATTCAAGTGAATGATGATTTAAGCTGAAAGTAAATTAAATTAAAAATTTAGTTGCATGTCCTTCATAGAGCGTAGCAGTCAACTCCAACATTTTGGCTGTTCGTGATTCCTGGGCAAGATTTCGGTCAGTAGTTTGCAATTGATGTCTGAACTATCGGCACCCACACCTTTTTCGAAAAAAAAAACAAAAAAAAACATCACCGCTGTGTTTCGAACTCGGGTATACGAGATTACGAATCGCCCGCGTAAAACCTGCCAAGGAGACGGGTCTAAAGTAAATACATAGACTAAATAACTTATTACTAGACTAACAAAGTGGCTTACTAACCGATTGACTGATTAACTTAATTTGATTATGTAACTGACAACGTAACTGTCTAACTAGCTGTCGGAACAATAAACCGAATTAAAAACTGATATCTAAATAACTAACGAACAGACCTCTAACTGGCTTTCGGATCAATAAACTGACTTTAAGACTGACTATCTAAATAACTAACAAACTGACTTGATAAATGACTGACTGGCTGACTAACTAACCTAACTGATTGACTAACGAATTGATTTAAAGACTGAGTAACTAAACAACTCGCCGGCTCCGAAACACAGCTGTGTTGGTTTTTTATGAAATGGTATGGGTGCTGGTCGTTTAGAAAGCAATGACAAACTACTGAAAGTAAACTTGCCCAGGAATCACGAACAGCGAAAACATGCTGGGGTTGACTGCTACGTCCGTAAAGGATATGCAAATAACTTTAACTTAACTAAACAACTAACGAACCGACGGACTGACTTGCTGACGAATTAACTAACCTGGCTGGCTGACTGACGAATTAATAAACCAACTAACTAACTGACTGATTAATTAACCTAACTGACGGACCAATGAAATGGCTTAAAAATTGCCTAACTAAATAACTGACGCCTTGATTTGCTGAATTGCTAACTGGCTGACTATCTGTCCAAAGAAACTGACTTACTAACACAAGGTTGTTGCATATCCTTTACAGCACGTCGCAGTCAACACCAGCATTTTTTGCTGTTATGATTTCTTGGCACGCTAACGTTCAGTAAAAAACAAAAACATTTAGCTGCATGTCCTACACAGGACGTAGCAGTCAACCCCAGCATTTTCGCTGTTCGTGATTCCTGGGCAACTTTTACGTTCAGTAGTTTGCCATTGCTTTCTGAACGACCGGCACCTATACCTTTTTCGAAAAAGCCAGCACCGCTGTTTTTCGAACCCGGGTATACGGGCTCACAAACCGCGTTCGCAAGCCCTTAGCCACGGACAGGTTCAGTAGTTTGCCATTAATTCTTACACGTCCGGCACCCATACCATTTCATAAAAAACCAACGCAAGGCGTTTTGATGCCACATCGCGTGCAGCCGTGTTTCGAACGCGGTTACGCGGGGTTACAAATTGCGTCTGTAAAGCCTTCGCCACTGAGCCGGCATACTGCATATTGTGTATACTGACGAAATAACCACCTAACTAATGAACTGATTCAATACGTAAATAACTGATAGGCTGGAGACTGACTGCTATAGAAAACATATTAAACCATTTTAAAATCACTAAAATTTACACATTATTCCCCATAGATTCTTCATTGCATGAAAAACACCCGCTCATTCATTTCCCCAGGGGCACTTACAATCCACATAGCCAAAAACAAGGGGAGATAAACACATCTGCTTCACTATATTGAGAAGCTGATAGATTTCCCGAGGAGCTTAATATGGGTTCATTCTAGATTTGGAAACTGCGTGTTCAACCCCCTGCCGTAGAGTATCATTGGTCTGTCGGCCTACCTAAATCTGATGGATGGAAAACTGACATGCCTCCCAGAAGCATCGTTCGGTGTCGATACATATCGATCGTCTGCGTTTTGTTAAATCCACTGTGACCAATCCAATCACTTCGCTTAACATTTGCCAAAGAAGCCACATGTTGATAGCTATGGATTAGACAAGAAGAAATATATAATTTGTGTTGCTTTGTTTAGGAATGGAGAGAGTTCCTAGGGATGTTGGTACTGCTATACTGTCAATGTGCGTGAGCGCGCGTGAGGGTAAATGTAGTCCAAATGCAGGTACTGCCACCGGAATGTGCAGTGTTCGACCTTCAGATAATATGCGTGAGTAGTGCAATAGGGTAGGCCATAACGAACAAATAAAGTAGCCATTCTGCGCAACTATTTAACAGAAACAGCATAATCAATCAATCAATCATGTGCCACGCCGGAAAGCGTGGGCGGTCATGACTCGCCATTTCACTCGATCACCAGTGTCGTGGATCAGCTCAGTGTTCCTGTCTCGTCCATGCCATGTGGCCAAGCCATCCAGGTATTTTCCTCTCGGTCTTCCTCTTGGTCTGTTCCCTTCGATCTTGCCAGTTGTCACTAAGTTCTCCAATCCATTTCTTCTCATAACATGCCCAATACATTTTGACTGTCTACATTTAATTTTTCTAATCAATTTACGATCTTCATTTGTCTCCTGTAGTACTTGGTCATTGGTTTTTCTGTCTGTCCATGGTATTCTTTGCATTTTCCTCAGAAACCACATTTCTGCAGCCATCAGATGCTTTTCAGCTTGACTGCTCATTGTCCAAGTTTCACATCCATACAAAAGAACAGGCTCTATGTATCCCCTCAACACTCTTTTTCTCGTTTCAATTGACATCTTTTTATTGGTCAGAATGTTTTTCATCTTGCTAAAGGCTACTTTCACCATGGCGATTCTTGTTCTAATCTCTTCAACAAAATGTAAAATGATCATTATAAAAATAATCAAATAGCATGCATGCAATTAATCAATTTAACCTGTAAACAGTGTTCACGTAAGCTGACAAGCGAATATGATGTTTCTTTTGTGAAAGTTATGAAAAAGCTATTTCTAAGTTAAAACATACACACACACGCGCACACACACACATACGCGTGCGCGCGCGCACACACACACACACACACACACACACACACACACACACACAACAGATCACATACATACATACACAAACACTGACATGACTTGTCACATCCTAGGTATGTAGACACGCCATAGAGAGTTCCACAAGGCCGAAGTTTAGGGTAGCTAGGAAGGGCTAGATCAAGACAGTTAAAAGTTAGTTGCGTATCCTTTACAGGACGTTTGTAGTCAACACCAGCATTCTTTGCTGTAGTTAATGTCTTGGCAAGTTTACGTTCAGTAGCTTGTCATTGCTTTCGAAACGGCCGGTACTCATACCATTTCGTTAAAAAAAAACAGCGCAACGCGGTCTGCTGCCAAATCGCTCGCAGCTGTGTTTCGAAAGCAGGTTTGCGGGATTACGAACCGCGTCCGTAAATTCTTCGCCAAGGAGACCGGCATCAAGAAAACCATCCATAAATCAGTCTTCAGGAGATCTATCAATGCAAACATGTGAGAGGCAAACAAAAGAGGCAGAGGCAGACCGAGAGAAACTATAGTCTATGCCGATGGCATGTAGGAATAGCATCAGAAGAATTGAACCAGAACATCAAGGACCCAGATCTCTGGAGAGAAATAAACGCCAACGCACGGCACACGATGATTATGTATTTATGATAACCTGACGCAGAGAGGTTAATATGTCAGGGTGTCAGCGTCCTGGGAACATGATAGAGAGGACAGAACCCAGAGACAGGACATAGTAGACAGGACATGGGAATAATAGACAGGACAGGTCACCCTTAGACTGTAGTAAGGGAGACAACAGTTAGTAACGGACGGACTGACCTGAGGTGAAGGACAGATCGAGACCCCTTTCCTAAGACGCACTAGGGACCACGTCTAGCCTGAAAGACACGGCGACCATGAGACAGCACGCGGTCAGAGACCACGTGACGCTAGACCTAGGACGAAACCTGGGGGGACGGGACTGGACTGTGAAACAGAGAGGGTGTGTCCTAGTGTTGGCTAGAGCGAGTGAACTGTATAAGTGCTACGATTGCCAGAGCGAGCGAACTGTATAAGCGCTACAATTGTTTGATAGCACTGAGAGCGTTATTGTGCGATACTGCGTGTGCGCTAGTTTGTGTGAGCTGAGGTGCTATGTTGTGAGCGAACGTGCGCATTGATGAGTTGTATACAGATTATGTAATCATACTGTGATAAATCAGTAACATATTTATTAAAAGCGTCGACATGTTATTTAGAGTCATTTGACTTTTTTGCACATTTTCACTACTTGTCACGTCACAAGACTAACGTACGACGTGAGACGCTGACAGGTAAACTTAGGGGCACTTCCTCTCTAACATGTTCCCAGGACGCTGACACAGGGTCAGAGGTATTTCTAATGAAGGCCTTTCTTCACACGCACCCCCCCCCCCCCCCCGTGGTGTATACTGACTGGACAGACACTAAGGAGAATCAACAATGGTCACTAAAAGAGAAACATTCATAGCTATTGCCACGCGATGATAGCAGACAATTAACACCCATCTCTTGCATTCACCGCTTGAAGAGTTCACGAGTCTCCACAGAATGAGAAGCACTGTTTACCCATGTGGACGGAACCAGGTCAGCATTCTTAAAATCGCACACGAGTACATAAATCAGTTCGACGGGTGTTGAACAACATCATATAATATTCTCTAACAGAAAGCTGTCTACGGCAGCGAGAGAAAGAGTGTTAAAGTGCTGTATAGAGCTTATACTGCTGTACTCAGGTCAGCCACGGACATGAAACTGACAAGCTGACATACATTTAATGGTTGTGGAAATGTGGTTTCTGAGCAAATGCAAATTAGATCATGGACGGACACAAGAATGAATGAGGCAGTCCTTCTAGAGGCAAATAAAAATTGAATATTTATTACAGGGATTATATGTGGACAATCGATATTTACTGGCGAATTTATGAGGCGAAATACATTTGAAAACTTTGCCGCAACGGCACACTTCATGGTAAAAGAGCACGAAGAAGACATGTAAAAACTGGATGGTTTGGTCATATGCCACAATTGGGACAAGAACACGGATCTGATCCATGACTGGTGATCGTGTGAGATGACGGATATATACCGCCCAATTTTATCATCACGGCACATGCTGATGATGATGATTTTACAAGTGGTGCAAAAGTAAACAATTGGATTCTATGGGGCTTCAACAACATCGCACTTATGAGGCGGGATCTGCTCACGAAATTTAGTAGTTACGAAACACCCTCACTTGGTTTAGAATTTGAACCCAGAAACACCGGGTCGGCAGGTGAATGCACATACAACTGCGCTACCATGGCGGCTCCATTTAACATGAATCAGGAACATTTAAATTCCATGGCTATAGTCGATGTTTTCCTATAGCCGATGTTTTCCATATCTAATGTTTACCTATAGTTGCTGTTTTCCTATAGGAAATGTTTTCCTATTGCCGATGTTTACCTTTAGCCGATGTTTTCCTATAGCAAAAGTTTTCCTATAGCCGGTGTTTACCTACAGTCGATATTTTCTTATAGCAAATGTTTTCCTATAGCCGATGTTTACCGATGGTCGATGTTTACCTATAGCCGATGTTTTTTCTATAGTAAATGTTTACCTATGGAAGATGTTTACTTACGGCCGATGTTTACCTGTAGCCGATGTTTTCCTACATTTGATGTTTTCCTATACCCGATGTTTACCTGTAGTTGATGTTTTCCTATACCCGCTGTTTACCTATGGTTGATGTTTTTCTATAACCGATGATTTCCTATAGTTGATGGTTTCTTTTTTGTGGCAGTTTACCGTGTGGGAATTACAAGGGAAAGAGTGGATTCATCGATTGCAGACCCGCCCGTCGGTAAACACCATAATACACTAATGGTTTATATTTTCCAGCAATCGCCAAAGCTTTAGTGACTGCTTGTTTTCGTCTGGTTCGGCGAAGTTGAGAATTTGATTTGTATTGTGTGAATTTAATGGTCAGAAAGTCGCTTTTTGGGGGAGCCGTGTGGTTCGCTAGCTTGCCTCCGGTCCGGTGGTCAGGTCATTATCCCCTCTCGGCGGGAAATCAATTTAAAATGTGTATCATGAAATGTTGCATGAAGTAAAGGCGGCGGGCGTGATACTGACCACTTAAACCATCATGTGCGGTTGAATAAAAATGGCGCTGGCAACATACTGCTGTTATATTGCGGGCATTCATTCCATATCTATGAATAAGTAAGGCACATTATTCTCTCAGCTAGTCTATGGGACACTCTCTTCTAGTCTATGGGACACTCTCTTTTAGTCTATGGGACACTCTTAGCTAGTCTATGGGACACTCTCATCTAGTCTATGGGACACTCTCGGCTAGTCTATGGGACACTCTCGGCTAGTCTATGGGACACCCTCGGTTAGTCTATGGGACATCCTCTGCTAGTCTATGGGAAACCTTCAGCTAGTCTATGGGACACCTTCAGCTAGTCTATGGGACACCTTCAGCTAGTCTATGGGACACCAGGAACTAGTCTATGGGATACCTTGGGCTAGTCTATGGGATACACTCGGCTAGTCTATGGGACACCCGGAGCTAGTCTACGGGACACCTTCAGCTAGTCTATTGGACACCCTGGGCTAGTCTATGAGATACACTCGACTAGTCTATGTGACATCCTCGACTAGTCTATGGGATACACTCGGCTAGTCTATGGGACACCCTCGGCTAGTCTATGGGACACCCACGGCTAGTCTAAGGGCTATCCTCGATTATACTGTGGGCTGGACTATGGGACACCCTCGCCTAGTCTATGGGATACACTCGGCTAAACTATGGGATACACTCGGCTAAACTATGGGATACACTCAGCTAGTCTATGTGATACACTCGGCTAGTCTATGGGATACACTCGGCTAGTCTATAGGATACACTCTGCTAGACTATGGGATACACTCGGCTAGTCTATGGGATACACTCGGCTAGTCTATAGGATACACTCGGCTAGTCTATGGGATACACTCGGCTAGTCTATGGGATACACTCGGCTAGACTGTAGGCTAGTCTATGGGATTGATTGATTGATTGATTGATCCAGGAACCGACATCACAGCACTCGGGACATTCCCATAAGCGCTCCGTCCCCATCCTCAGCAACCAGCGAAGAGTTCCAACACTAATAGTTCCAGTAGCAATCTGATTATATGTCCGTCTCGCCTTTCCTCTGAGCATCGAGCGTCGGCCAAATCCCCTCGTCACTCCTCGCTGCCTCATTCTAACCAGACTATGGTGATCCATTTGCTCCTCCGAGGTGTACACGTGCTCCCACAAGGCCGCAACCACATCTGCCTTGTCATGCATCAATACTCCACCAAGTTCTGCCGAGCCAGCCAATCTGTCCGCCTGTTAATTCCCCAGCACACCGGCATGCCCAGGAGAAAAGATCCAGGTGATGCTTGCTATCCGTGACCTCCGAAGCGAAGCAAGCCACTCTGCACGAAGCTTGCCTATTCTCACCCTACTCAGCATGCTTTCTGAGTCAGTTACAATCACAACAGTCTATGGGATACACTCGCCTAGTGTTTGAACTCTTCGCTGGCTGCTGGGAATGGGGACGGAGCGCTAATGGGAATGTCCCGAATGCTGTGATGTCGGTTCCTAAATCAATCAATCAATCAATACACTCGGCTAGTCTATGGGATACACTCGGCTAGACTGTGGGCTAGTCTATGGGATACACGCGGTTAGTCTATGGGATACACTCGCCTAGTCTATAGGATACAATCGGCTAGTCTATGGGATAAACTCGCCTAGTCTATAGGATACACTCGGCTAGTCTATGGGATACACTCGGCTAGTCTATGGGATACACTCGGCTAGACTGTGGGCTAGTCTATAGGATATACTCAGCTAGTCTATGGGATACACTCAGCTAGTCTATGGGATACACTCGGCTAGTCTATGTGATACACTCGGCTAGTCTATGGGATACACTCGGCTAGTCTATAGGATACACTCGGCTAGTCTATGGGATACACTCGGCTAGTCTATGGGATACACTCGGCTAGTCTATGGGATACACTCGGCTAGTCTATGGGATACACTCGGCTAGTCTATAGGATACACTCGGCTAGTCTATGGGATACACTCGGCCAGACAATGGGATACACTGGGCTAGTCTATGGGATACACTCGGCTAGTCTATGGGATACACTCGGCTAGTCTATGGGATACACTCGGCTAGACTATGGGAAACACTCGGCTAGTCTATGGGATACACTCGGCTAGACTGTGGGCTAGTCTATGGGATACACTCGGCTAGTCTAAGGGATACACTCGGCTAGACTGTGGGCTAGTCTATGGGATACACTCGGCTAGTCTATGGGATACACTCGGCTAGTCTATGGGATACACTCGCCTAGTCTGTAGGATACACTCGGCTAGTCTATGGGATACACTCGACTAGTCTATGGGATACACTCGGCTAGACTGTGGGCTAGTCTATAGGATACACTCTGCTAGTTTATGGGATACACACGGCTAGCCTATGGGATACTATAGGCTAGTCTATGGGATACACTCGGCTAGTCTATAGGATACACTCGGCTAGTCTAAGGGATACACTCGGCTAGTCTATAGGATACACTCGGCTAGTCTATGGGATACACTCGGCTAGACTGTGGGCTAGTCTATAGGATACACTCTGCTAATTTATGGGATACACACAGCTAGCCTATGGGATACTATAGGCTAGTCTATGGGATACACTCGGCTAGTCTATAGGATACACTCGGCTAGTCTATGGGATACACTCGGCAAGTCTATAGGATACAATCGGCTAGTCTATGGGATAAACTCGCCTAGTCTATAGGATACACTCGGCTAGTCTATGGGATACACTCGGCTAGTCTATGGGATACACTCGGCTAGACTGTGGGCTAGTCTATGGGATACACGCGGTTAGTCTATGGGATACACTCGCCTAGTCTATAGGATACAATCGGCTAGTCTATGGGATAAACTCGCCTAGTCTATAGGATACACTCGGCTAGTCTATGGGATACACTCGGCTAGTCTATGGGATACACTCGGCTAGACTGTGGGCTAGTCTATAGGATATACTCAGCTAGTCTATGGGATACACTCAGCTAGTCTATGGGATACACTCGGCTAGTCTATGTGATACACTCGGCTAGTCTATGGGATACACTCGGCTAGTCTATAGGATACACTCGGCTAGTCTATGGGATACACTCGGCTAGTCTATGGGATACACTCGGCTAGTCTATAGGATACACTCGGCTAGTCTATGGGATACACTCGGCTAGTCTATGGGATACACTCGGCCAGACAATGGGATACACTGGGCTAGTCTATGGGATACACTCGGCTAGTCTATGGGATACACTCGGCTAGTCTATGGGATACACTCGGCTAGACTATGGGAAACACTCGGCTAGTCTATGGGATACACTCGGCTAGACTGTGGGCTAGTCTATGGGATACACTCGGCTAGTCTAAGGGATACACTCGGCTAGACTGTGGGCTAGTCTATGGGATAGACTCGGCTAGTCTATGGGATACACTCGGCTAGTCTATGGGATACACTCGCCTAGTCTGTAGGATACACTCGGCTAGTCTATGGGATACACTCGGCTAGTCTATGGGATACACTCGGCTAGACTGTGGGCTAGTCTATAGGATACACTCTGCTAGTTTATGGGATACACACGGCTAGCCTATGGGATACTATAGGCTAGTCTATGGGATACACTCGGCTAGTCTATAGGATACACTCGGCTAGTCTAAGGGATAAACTCGGCTAGTCTATAGGATACACTCGGCTAGTCTATGGGATACACTCGGCTAGACTGTGGGCTAGTCTATAGGATACACTCTGCTAATTTATGGGATACACACAGCTAGCCTATGGGATACTACAGGCTAGTCTATGGGATACACTCGGCTAGTCTATAGGATACACTCGGCTAGTCTATGGGATACACTCGGCTAGACTATAGGATACACTCGGCTAGTCTATGGGATACACTCGGTTAGTCTATGGGATACACTCGGCTAGTCTATGGGATACACTCGACTAGTCTATGGGATACACTCGGCTAGTCTATAGGATACACTCGGCTAGTCTATGGGATACACTCGGCCAGACAATGGGATACACTGGGCTAGTCTATGGGATACACTCGGCTAGTCTATGGGATAGACTCGGCTAGTCTATGGGATACACTCGGCTAGACTATGGGAAACACTCGGCTAGTCTATGGGATACACTCGGCTAGACTGTGGGCTAGTCTATGGGATACACTCGGCTAGTCTAAGGGATACACTCGGCTAGACTGTGGGCTAGTCTATGGGATACACTAGGCTAGTCTATGGGATACACTCGGCTAGTCTATGGGATACACTCGCCTAGTCTTTAGGATACACTCGGCTAGTCTATGGGATACACTCGGCTAGTCTATGGGATACACTCGGCTAGACTGTGGGCTAGTCTATAGGATACTTTCAGCTAGTCTATGGGATACACTCGCTAGTTTATGGGATACACTCGGCTAGTCTATGGGATACACTCGGCTAGTCTATGGGATACACTCGGCTAGACTGTGGGCTAGTCTATAGGATACACTCGGCTAGTCTATGGATACACTCGGCTAGTCTATGGGATACACTCGGCTAGTCTATGGGATACACTCGCCTACTCTATAGGATACACTCGGCTAGTCTATGGTATACACTCGCCTAGTCTATAGGATACACTCGGCTAGTCTATGGGATACACTCGGCTAGTCTATGGGATACACTCGGCTAGACTGTGGGCTAGTCTATAGGATATACTCAGCTAGTCTATGGGATACACTCGGCTAGTCTATGGGATACACTCGGCTAGTCTATAGAATAAATTCGGCTAGTCTATGTGATACACTCGGCTAATCTATGTGATACACTCGGCTAGTCTATGGGATACACTCGGCTATTCTATGGGATACACTCGGCTAGTCTATGGGATACACTGGGCTAGTCTATATGATACACTCGGCTAGTCTATAGGATACACTCGGCTATTCTATGGGATACACTCGGCTAGTCTATGGGATACACTCGGCTAGACTGTGGGCTAGTCTATATGATACACTCGGCTAGTATATGGGATACACTCGGCTAGTCTATGGGATACACTCGGCTAGTCTATGGGATACACTCGGCTAGTCTATGGGATACACTCGCTAGTCTATGGGATACACTCGGCTAGTCTATAGGATACACTCGCCTAGTCTATGTGATACACTCGGCTAGTCTATGGGATACACTCGGCTAGTCTATGTGGCATCCTCAGCTAGTCTATGGGACACACTCAGCTAGTTTATTGGACACTCTTAGGTAGGTGGGTGCCCACTTAGGCCCCCCAACAAAGGGAACCGTGAAACCATGCGAAAATGGGACGGATTGAAGTTAATAGCCGTCGACATATAGGTCTTCGTCATGGTCTTATGTTCGCAACATTCAGCAGATCATCTCGTTACAGAGACCATGGCCACGGTCAACGACCAGTATGGTCACTGCCAAGAAAGAATGTAAAGGCCACATGCCTAGTTTACAGATGCTCAGTATCTAGTAGTCCAAGACATTTTGGAGAAACACTTATGGCGGCAAAGCTCTGCACACGGCAAGCCACTGGATGATGAACACCACATACCCAATACGCCACATCACGTGACGAGACCCCCCCCCCGCATTTTACTCGTTTTCAACACCCACCAGCGCTTCCCCACACGCACCTTGCCCACCCGCACTTTGAACTAATCTGTGTAAAGGAGTGAATGTAAAGGCCCTGGCTAAAGCTCTCTATTAGTGATAATCGATTACAGTCTTCATTTACTTCTTTACACAAACCCAACATGACTAGAACATATAGCAGGAATCTGCTGTGAGCATGTTTATTGTTAGGATCATCACATTGTTAGGCCTGAGTACAAGAAAAAATAGGCGGCCGTCTTTACCTCCTGTAGCGAACGAACAGAGAAGTAAATACCTGGATGGCTTGACCACGTGGCATGGTCGATACAAGAACACTGAGTTCATCCACGAAGATAGTGATCGAGTTAAATGGCGATTCGTGACCGCCCACGCTTACGAGCGAACGACTAGTGCCGATATGGAACACCAATCATGCTGCGCTCGTGCATGACTTCAAAACCGTTACACCAGCGATCTAGTTACTAGACAAGTATTAATGAGTCTTCTAGTAATTATTTTGCACATTCTCCATGTGTTTACAATGCATATTTGACTGTTGTTGTTGTTGCTGCTGCTGCTGCTGTTATTGTTGTTGTTGTTGTTCAAGGTTAACCTTATAAGTTGTGTATAAGTGAGTAATAAACGAAACAAGAGGTAAGAACAGAATGCCAGACAGGCCTGCGTGCCTAATTCTTAACTCCTTTAAAAATAAAGTTCGTTGATTCGTTCATATTTTGTTCGTTTAGAGAACTATCCGGACTTTTTGTATGAGTGTTTCGATCCCAGGGCAGTACTGGTCATAAACAAACATACTCCTGCGACTGTTGGCAGTTGAACGCGGGCCGTTGCCTTTGCAAGGAAGTGCACTAAACTCAATGCTACCAGGCTTCCAGGCTATAATAATTCGTACTAAGACAGAGTAGACAATCCCCTGCTACCGGAAAGGGAATCACAGAAAGGAAACACAATGTTCACTGTCAAGCATGTCATAAGAGACTACTGTGGAGGGCTGAGCTCGACGCTGGCTACCCAATCCAGTTGGGGGGAAATGTTTAATTACAAAATCCAACCATCTTGCTTGTCTAGGACTTCAGTATATACTGTACACAAAGACAGAGCAGACAACAATAAAAAAAAAAGTCACGGCAAATAAGGCGAAAACAAAACGGAGAGAAAAAAAAGGTGGTACATGTAACAAATATAATAAACAAGCATATATTTTCGCCATTAGGTCAATAAGCCCTGCTTTTTTCTTATGCTTCTTCCTCTTTCGCAGGCAGAACTCAGTGTTAATGGTTCCGATCAAAGTTTTATCTAGCTTCTGGATAATGACATTCCGGTACACGTTTTTGGTGGAATGTAGTTTCTGTTTACATCCATTACTTTAGATTGAGCACAGCTGTAGAAGAAGACTGTCCGCCACGGGACTAATGCTGTGCACTCACAGACCAGATGTTCCTATAATGAACTTAATATACTAATGGTATTTCTTCAATCTGCAGTGTCCGGTGTCGTTTTTTCATATGGTCTGGGTGGCGTTTTGCCCATGTCTTGCAAGAAGTCAGGTCTTAGTCAGATATGACTGAGCTAGCGTATGACAGTAGACAGTACTACCTGCTTTCTGTTAGCGTTGAATGTTGGGCGACGCTTACCAAACGAGACACCCCCACACTGTACCAACGGCTTCGGACGGGGAGCAAACTGGAAGGGTACGAGCCTTACCCTAGTGTGAGGAAATGCGATCTAACGACTTAATGTCATGGCAGGGCAGATCAGGCCTTAAGCCTTGGTCAGCAAGTGGTCTAGAATGGAAGCTCCTACAGGTGGAAAGTTAGATTTTTGCTTTGCTGACCTCACAGCTTCTGCAGCTTGTCTTGTTCCAGACGTATTGGTGTTACTTTTCCCCTGGAAGAAATTAGACAGGCATAGAGAGGGATCATGCTGCATGGGCAACACGTGGTCTCTAAATTTAGCTCAGGCTTTGTGCTATGGAGAAGTATAACTCCATTTTACAAGCTATTGTCTATCAAGACGGAAAGGGATCCGTCAGTCATGTAAGAAGCTTTCAAGAGTGTTTGGTGTTTTATCATTTGTGCTTGAATCATTTTGTTGTGGAAATCCGCTCAGTTTTGCAAGTCCATCGGCTTCCTCGTTGTCTGGTAGCAGTGAGCTCATAGCCATTGAATAGTACATGTGTGGGAACCGTTGGTCAAGTTGTCTGGTATGTACAGTGAGCTGATAGATATTGAATCATACATGTGTGGGAACCGTTGGTCAAGTTGTTTTGGTATGTAGCAGTGAGCTGATAGATATTGAATCATACATGTGTGGGAACCGTTGGTCAAGTTGTCTGGTATGTACAGTGAGCTGATAGATATTTAATCATACATGTGTGGGAACCGTTGGTCAAGTTGTTTTGGTATGTAACAGTGAGCTGATAGATATTGAATCATACATGTGTGGGAACCGTTGGTCAAGTTGTCTGGTATGTAGCAATGAGCTGATAGATATTGAATCATACATGTGTGGGAACCGTTGGTCAAGTTGTTTTGGTATGTAGCAGTGAGCTGATAGATATTGAATCATACATGTGTGGGAACCGTTGGTCAAGTTGTTTTGGTATGTAGCAGTGAGCTGATAGATATTGAATCATACATGTTTGGGAACCGTTGGTCAAGTTGTTTTGGTATGTAGCAGTGAGCTGATAGATATTGAATCATACATGTGTGGAAACCGTTGGTCAAGTTGTCTGGTATGTACAGTGAGCTGATAGATATTGAATCATACATGTGTGGGAACCGTTGGTCAAGTTGTCTGGTATGTAGCAATGAGCTGATAGATATTGAATCATACATGTGTGGGAACCGTTGGCCAAGTTGTTTTGGTATGTAGCAGTGAGCTGATAGATATTGAATCATACATGTGTGGGAACCGTTGGTCAAGTTGTCTGGTATGTAGCAGTGAGCTGATAACCATTGACTCGTACATGTGTGGTAACCGCTGGTCAAGATGTCAAGGGAGAGACACATATCATTTAGTCATCTGTCGCGAGATTTTTGCAGTGAAGTTATTTTTAAACACAAGAGACATAAACAATATGTTGCACGATTTATTGTCTCATCTTGTTACTTTTGTACCTTACGGTTCGTGATGAGTCTTAAACAGCGGGAAAGTACCCGCTTATGGGCTTCATATATCATGCTTCCCGTGGGTTCTGCTATTCCCTCTGTTTATCTTCTTCTGGTTCCGTTTGGTCTGTTGTAGTATACTGTTGTTGTTAGCCTTGTTATGTGATCAAAACATTTAACTTCCTGTTTTCTGATGAAATCTAGCGCTGCTATAACTCCCACTTTAGACCTGATTTTTTTTCATTTCTGATTTTCTCTCTTCTTGATACATTGAGTATTCTTCTCAGGAATCTCATTTCCGTTGCTGAAATGTTTCTTTTCTCTCCTTCTGTCATTGCCTACATTTGACAATGGTAGCATAAAGTTGATAGGAAGATTGTGTTGTAGAGTGCTTTCTTAGTATTTATTGATACGTGTTTAGTAATGATGCCGTTTATCCAATGAGTTGGTTTGCATTTTTGCATCTATTTTTCGATCTCATCTTCTTATTTGTCATTTGATGATATTATACTTCCTAAGTACTTGAAGCTCTTTACTTGTTTCAGGGTGTGTTCTTTTGGATGCATCTTATATATATATATATATATATATATATATATATATATATATATATATATATATATATATATATATATATATATATTAATCAATCAATCATGTGCCATGCCGGAAAGCGTGGGCGGTCATGACTCGCCATTTCACTCGATCACCAGTGTCGTGGATCAGCTCAGTGTTCCTGTCTCGTCCATGCCATGTGGCCAAGCCATCCAGGTATTTTCCTCTCGGTCTTCCTCGTGGTCTGTTCCCCTCGATCTTGCCAGTTGTCACTAATTCTCCAATCCATTTCTTCTCATAACATGTCCAAAAAATTTTCACTGTCTACGTCTAATTTCTCTAATCAGTTTACGATGATCATTTGTCTCCTGTAGTACTTGGTCATTGGTTTTTCTGTCTGTCCATGGTATTCTTTGAATTTTCCTCAGAAACCACATTTCTGCAGCCATCAGATGCTTTTAAGCTTGACTGCTCATTGTCCAAGTTTCACATCCATACAAAAGAACAGGCTCTATGTATCCCCTCAACATATATATGCCAGCCGGCTGCTTGGCCGAGGGGTTAGCAGCTTTCTCCGTTAATCCCGAATACTCTCGTGGTCGACGTGAGTGGAAGAGAATTAGAAGTGGTTCGAGTCACGCTAGTGACTTATGAGGGTATGCAGCCGGTCGCTCAGAAAGTCGTGGCGTGCTGATGAGCGTAATCTAGCCTAGGAATAAACATACAGCTGAAAGATGCTGGTGTTGACCGCAATATCCTGAAACAGGATGGAAACGCGGGAATATATATATATATATATATATATATATATATATATATATATATATATATATATATATATATATATATATGATATTTGTCAACGGTTGAACGGGGCCATTCTTTTCAAGAATTGAAATAGAAATATATTTGTGAGTGGGTGTGTATGTACAACTATAGCAAAGAACCGCTACTCAATACTGACTACAACAGTACGACTAGAGAGCGTCACGAGTTTTATCACTCACAACGACAGATGCTGCCACCCTCGCCTAGCAGCTCGGCCCAAACCCAACCTTAAAGACGAGTCGTATCCTCATGCCGGCGCCCAGCCGCCTGACAGCGCGAGCAAAACACCTCGCTCGCGCACGTGCAAATCGGTGGCCACTGGAATCGCAGACCCCGTCCAGATTTAGTTGCTACTCAACAAGACCGCCCATAGTCCATCAAAATCCGCGGATTTCTTTTACTGTTCTTCTTTTAGAACTCCGCTTGCAGGTATTTATGTGTGTCAATCAGAGGTAACTGTGTCGATTTGTGCATCAAACATCTATCACGCAGATGTCCGCGCCATCGCTACTTATAATATGATACTCGTGTTACATAGTCTATTATGTTTAGCGTTTGTGTGTCTTTATCTTTTTCTATCATGATAAAATTAGATAATTGTACACGCCTTAATAATAATATTTTAATAATAATAATAACCAAAACGTCAAAAATAATAATAATAATAATAATAATAATAATAATAATAATAATAATAATAACCACAGTGTCTTTCTTTATTATTCTTCCATATTCAGTCTTCTTTTGCGCAGCTATCTTGGTGTATTAATTTGGGCATAAATGCTCAAAAAATGTCTTCCTTGATTGAACCTAAGACAGTCAGGTGCTCGGTAACAACAAGAAACAAAACAGCGACAGCACGAACATTTAATAATAATAATAAATAAGTATTTGTCTGGCCTTCATCTATGTCGATGACAACAATAATAATAATAACATTAATAATGTAATAATAATCATCATCACGATAATACCGGCGACGACAACTACAATAATAATAAAGATGATGATGACGATGATACAATATGTCACAAAGTAAAATGTAAGTATTCAGCAAATACAGTAAATACTACAGGACTATAGTCAGTCATTAGTACATTATCCCTACCCTGTTCAATCTCATCAGCGAGGTTATAATTAGATCCTATCCCAGCCTCAGATTAATAATCATGTGAACAAATTAGCCACAATTCGGAAATTAATTTGAGAAGGATTGTTGTCCTTTGAGGGTGACGTTATAAGGATGATATTCTGTTGACTGGGTTTAATGGTAAGGGCGAATGGCCGAAGGCTTGAGATGTCAAGCACTCGTGTCAGGGAGGCCTGGTTCACAGCCCGGGTACGGCCCAGAATGTCTTTGAACACCGCGTGGTATCTGTTGGACAGGTGGCTTTTATTTCCCCCTCAAGTTTTATCAACACGTTTCCGGCAAATATTGTGATGCTATACCCTACTATGTGCTCGGGAGGGAAACGTTATATCTACTATCCCCGACTCTGTGCTCAGGAGGGAAACGTTATGTCTACTACTATCCCCGACTCAGTGCTCAGGAGGGAAACGTTATATCTACTAATTTCCCCTACTCTGTGATCAAGAGGGAAACGTTATGTCTACTAATATCCCCTACTCTGTGATCAAGAGGGAAACGTTATATCTACTACTATCCCCTACTCTCTGTTCAGGAGGGAAACATTACATTTACTAATATCCTCTAATATGTACTCAGGAGGTAAAAGTTATATCTACTAATGTCCTTTACACTACTCAAGAGGGAAACGTTATATCTACTAATATCCTCTAATATGTACTCAGGAGGTAAAAGTTATATCTACTAATGTCCTTTACACTACTCAAGAGGGAAACGTTATATCTACTAATATCCTCTAATATGTACTCAGGAGGTAAAAGTTATATCTACTAATGTCCTTTACACTACTCAAGAGGGAAACGTTATATCTACTAATATCCTCTAATATGTACTCAGGAGGTAAAAGTTATATCTACTAATGTCCTTTACACTACTCAAGAGGGAAACGTTATATCTACTAATGTCCTTTACACTACTCAAGAGGGAAATGTTATATCTAATAGTGTCCCATACTTTCTCCGTAATCCCGTTTATCCACGTCAGCAAACGTAGCTACGCTAGACGGTGACGCGGTCATTTACACAGATGGGTCGGTCGTCCGACATGTCAGAAGCTCATGGGCCTTTACAGCTCGGGCCGGAGGGAGAATTGTGAAGGAGGACTCTGGTGCTTTCACTGAAACCACAAGTAGCCTGACTATGGAAGTCATGGCAGTAAGTAAGTAAAGCAATAACATGGCTCGAGACACAGACATTCACTAGGGCATGTTTCCTTAGCGACTCAATGAACATGATCAAGAGGATAGAAGAGGGGTCGATCCGAAGAGAATGGTTGCTGCCTCTGGAGCGGTCTCGGCTGGCAAAGATTAGTTTCATTTTCGTGCCAGGGCATGCGGGAGTACAAGGAAATGAGCGGGCTGACAAGCTCGCAGGTGAGGCTACTGTGGAGGGCGGACGCGCCATGGACCAGGCTGACATTCTGAATGCTCTACGAGAAGTAAGACTTTTGGGAAGAAGCCAAAGAAGATTGATAAACCAACACAGAACTGGTGTCGTTAGCCGCTACACGCTGCGGGAGCTGCTGAGGAGGGGATCCGAGCACTTATGGACTTAATGGTTCGATGTGCAATAAGGATGATCTTTCGACTAGCTACGCGAGAATCGGTATCGGTTCTCGCCGCGCCCGTTACTTACGGGATATGTGAGCCAGCCGCTCAGAAAGCGATGGCAAACTACTTCTTGCCAAGAAATCAACAACAGCGGTAAAATGCTGGTGTTGACAGCGATGTCCTGTAATAGGATATGCGAAGGAAAAAGAAAAACAGTGTCCCCTACTCTGTACTCTGAAAAATAATGTTTTATCTACTAATATCCCCTACTCTGTACTCAGAGCGGAAACGTTACATCTAGTTATGTCCCTTGCTTTGTACTCAGGAGGGAAACATATCTACTTATCTCCCCTGATCAACACTATCTACAGTACTTGTATCTAACATTGTATCTTCATATTATCTATCCATTTGCCTGTACCCAGAAGGGAAGCGCCATATCTACCTATGTCCCCAATGTACGCAGTAGAGACATTTACCTACTTCTGCCCCCTAGTCTGCACTCTATAGGGAAGCTATATCTACTTATATCCCAAGTGAACCCAGTAGAGACACATTTACCTACTTCTGCCCCCTAGTCTGCACTCTATAGGGAAGCTATATCTACTTATATCCCAAGTGGACCCAGTAGAGACACATTTACCTACTTCTGCCCCCTAGTCTGCACTCTATAGGGAAGCTATATCTACTTATATCCCAAGTGAACCCAGTAGAGACACATTTACCTACTTCTGCCCCCTAGTCTGCACTCTATAGGGAAGCTATATCTACTTATATCCCAAGTGGACCCAGTAGAGACACATTTACCTACTTCTGCCCCCTAGTCTGCACTCTATAGGGAAGCTATATCTACTTATATCCCAAGTGAACCCAGTAGAGACACACTTACCTACTTCTGTCCCCTAGTCTGCACTCTATAGGGAAGCTATATCTACTTATATCCCAAGTGGACCCAGTAGAGACACATTTACCTACTTCTGCCCCCTAGTCTGCACTCTATAGGGAAGCTATATCTACTTATATCCCAAGTGAACCCAGTAGAGACACATTTATCTACTTCTGCCCCCTAGTCTGCACTCTATAGGGAAGCTACATCTACTTATATCCCAAGTGGACCCAGTAGAGACACATTTACCTACTTCTGCCCCCCACCCCCTAGTCTGCACTCTATAGGGAAGCTATATCTACTTATATCCCAAGTGGACCCAGTAGAGACACATTTACCTACTTCTGCCCCCTAGTCTGCACTCTATAGGGAAGCTATATCTACTTATATCCCAAGTGAACCCAGTAGAGACACATTTACCTACTTCTGCCCCCTAGTCTGCACTCTATAGGGAAGCTATATCTACTTATATTCCCAGTGGACCCAGTAGAGACACATTTATCTACTCACCGCCCCCCACCCCCTAGTCTGCACTCTATAGGGAAGCTATATCTACTTATATTCCCAGAGGATCCAGTAGAGACACATGTACCTACTTTTGCCCCCCCCCCCCCCTAGTCACTTCTGTCTTCTCGTTTTTTTTTCTTCTTTTGCAGGCACTTGTCAATTTATACATAATTTAAATATTGAGCACAACCCACTACTGGCAACGCCGATCGCATTCTGGTATGAACCTAAGGCCTATCCACGTCAATATGGAAGCACTATACTCGAGTTTCGCCCTCGTTTGAGCTGGTCAGTAGTGCATATCCCTGACCGGGTCCGGAAACAGTCCCGGATCACGCGTGTGAAGCTCAAACTGGTGAAGCTCAAACGAGGGCGAAACTCGAGTATAGTGCTTCCATATTGACGTGGATAGGCCTTAGGTTCATACCAGAATGCGATCGGCGTTGCCAGTAGTGGGTTGTGCTCAATATTTAAATTTCAAATCCCGAAACAACCACATAATCAATTATACATAATTACCAATTTATACCCAGTTCGCTAAGGTAATAATCAGCATGTATACAATGCCCCATCAGCAACGAGTGTGACCACGAATCCCCCACACAAGTGCAGTGATGTACTCGTTTTTAATCTCTAGGGGTCAGTATTAACGACTCACTGGCAATAGCCGATAAGCAAGGCCATGGGTAATCAACTCACACAATCACCTGTGTCGGATCCGGTCGGTGTTCTTGTCTCGATTATGCCAAGCAGTCGAGCCATTTTGGGCCCATACACCCTTTTATCATATTATTAGAATGTCATTCCCCCCCCCCCTTAGTATTTCCTCCCTATAAATCCCCCCCCCCCTAAACAGTATACGTAAAAATGGAAGCTAAATTTAATAACACATACTAGAACAAGTCTAGACGTCTACATAAAACGTGATTTACGGGTCTACTTACGTTATAAAATGAAATTCAGAAGGGCGAGAAGTACTGGACCGTAAAGTATGGAGAGAAAAACAATATCAAGTAATCGGTTCTTGTATTAACGCGATCTTGAAATAATCTTAATTCTCTCCCCCTTCCCCCCCCCCGGAAAACCTAACACCCCCCCCCCCCCCCCCCCCCTCACGAGAATGCCCTACCGGTTAAGAACCACTGTATTAGGAATTATATAGACCCAACTGTCATGTATCCGAGCGAATCATGGTCACTTAACAGATTATTAAGAAACTACTTAGAGGCCTAGAGATCTGCTTCTACATACTATCTATTCTATGTCTAAGTGGTCGGGGTGCTTGCGTTCTCCAATAACCACAAGAGTTAAACCGACGATAGCCTAGCTACTAGGAAAGTCGCCCCTGTCTAACAGGTTACGTGATCATCATCATCAAGTGCACTGGCAGCTGGCGTAGGCGTTCATGTCTCTCCACATATCTCGGTCCGTGGTGTTCTGAATCAACTCTGTTGATGATATTCCTCAATGCCACCGTCTTAGTCTATCCATGAAAATTTATCTTGGTCTGTATCTGCCTCTTTTGCCATTGATCTTTCCAGTTGTCACGATGGTTTCCGATGCCTCTGTTCTTATCATATGACCAACGAAAGTTGGTTGTCTTTTTCTTATTATTGTATGCAATGTTCTAGTTTAGGTCTAGGGATTGGGGCCGATTTGTAGGTCAACTAGGTGACAGTCAAATGCTAGCGAAAGCAAACCAGAAAAATTACTTCTCTAAATGTAATGTACTGTGCCACAGTGACGAAACAGTGCAACGTAACTCGCATTATGAAGATTCTGCAGTAACATTCTGAAACACATTGCACAGATAAGAGAAAGCTGTCCAGAAACAACCAACTGTTTGTGTTTGCCTGAACAAGCAGTTCATTCTACAGGGAAAGTCTAAGAAGAATCTTAGATATGTGCGACATGTAGAACTTGGGTTCAAAACTCCGAGAGGATCAACTGATGGTGGGTACATTGACAAGCTTTGTAAATTCACGGGAAATGTGAGCATACGTGGGCGAATCCTGACTGGTAGTGTTGTAAATGTAGATAAAAAGGACGATTATTATTTGTCGGGAGTAGCTCCTTTATGTCGGGAAGTACTGTCGATTTGACAAGAGTGACGAGAACATCAGTGTTCACCTCTGCTGAAGGTGATGTTAATTGATTCAGTGATAAATGATTATATATCGCCAAATATGATTATATATCGCCAAAATATGACCTTCCTTTTGGACAGAAGGACGATATATCGCTATACTAGGGTCATCGTGTTATTTGGTTTGTTTCGTGGTATCTTCCGCAATTCCAATGCTCGGTGAATGAATATTCACATTATAATACTTGTTCATATGATTAGACACCATGTTTGGTTAAAACCTGCTGTTTTGTTTGGCACTGAAACAGTTAAGATTGGAGATGCTGTCACAGTGGGAGATTGGAGTTGTTGTCACAGTAGAAGCTTGGAGATGTCACAGTGGGAGATTGGAGATGTTGTCACAGTGGGAGATTGGAGATGTTGTCACAGTGGGAGATTGGAGATGTTGTCACTGTAGGAGATTGGAGATTTGTCACAGTAAGAGATTGGGGACTTGTCACAGTAGGAGATTGGAGATGTTGTCACGGTAGGAGCTTGGAGATGTCACAGTAGGAGATTGGAGATTTGTCACAATAAGAGATTGGGGACTTGTCACAGTAGGAGATTGGAGATGTTGTCACGGTAGGAGCTTGGACATGTCACAGTAGGAGATTGGAGATTTGTCACAGTAGGAGATTGGGGACTTGTCACAGTAGGAGATTGGAGATGTTGTCACGGTAGGAGCTTGGAGATGTCACAGTAGGAGATTGGAGATTTGTCACAGTAGGAGCGCGCAGACCTCTCTCCAAGACCGTCAAGTACAATGTCTTGAAAGCTACCAAGACTTCATGATCTAAGAAAGGTTTCAGCCCGAGACTTCATGATCTAAGAAAGGTTTCAGCCCGAGACTTCATGGTCTAAGAAAGGTTTCAGCGCGAGACATCATGATCTAAGAAAGGTTTCAGACCGAGACTTCATGATCTAAGAAAGGTTTCAGCCCGAGACTTCAGGATCTAAGAAAGGTTTCAGCCCGAGACTTCATAATCTAAGAAAGGTTTCAGCCCGAGACTTCAGGATCTAAGAAAGGTTTCAGCCCGAGACTTCATGATCTAAGAAAGGTTTCAGCCCGAGACTTTATAACCTAAGAAAGGTTTCAGCCCGAGATTTCATGATGTAAGAAAGGTTTCAGCCCAAGACTTTATAACCTAAGAAAGGTTTCAGCCAACGATTTCATGATCTAAGTAAGGTTTCAGCCCAAGATTTCATGATCTAAGAAAGGAGAAAAGTTTCAGCCAAGGCAAAATAAATAATAAAACGGGGAGGGGGGGGGGGGGGGGGGGGATTTGCACCGATAAAACGAGCACGTGACAGATACCATTTCGATAAAGGATTATGTTGCTGACTGTCTCCTTTCTTAAGAAATGCAATGAGACGTGGTCAATTGGAAAATGGCTTGAGAATAGAAAATTTGCTGTGGAAGAGACAAAGGGGATGACCTAAAGAACAGATGCTAAATAGCTTGACATTGTGGTATGCAAAAAAATATGTCACGGAAATGACTGGCAACGCGCGATACAGAAGATTGTGGGGAAACTTGGTGACCAGACCATACAGAATAGACTATTAGAAGATGATAATGTATACAGCTTGAATTTTGCTTGTTAACGTCCGTATAATAATCGCTGTGGAATGGTAGTCGATTCGTTTGTGTAATTATACAGTGGACAGGGCTTAATCTTCATTTATTTTACACATTTCCATACTGGGTCGACCTGGAAGCTCAGGACAACGGAACAATTAATTCCTGCCTCGTGATGGATTCGAATACATGACCACTGGGCCTGCGTAGTTGAATAAAAAAAAAACATGCGGGTCACATTTCGCATTTATTCAACATACGTCAAGCCATGTTTTTTTTTTTTTTTCCCCACTTGAGGAAGACAACAGTAATGTCCCCTGAGACATTAAGTTTATTTCACATTGTCGGAAAATGCTAAGTTTCTTCTACTTTTCTTCGTCTTCTTTCTTCTTCTTCTTCTTCTTCTTCTTCTTCTTCTTCTTCTTCTTCTTCTTCTTCTTCTCTTCTTCTTCTTCTTCTTCATCACCATCCTCCTCCAACCCCTCTCCTCCTCATCTTCTTCGTTCACATTCAGACATCTGTCTTCTACTGCCTATGTGGTACATTGCGGTGTAGGACAGGGGAGTCTTGAGGCTGGGGGATTAAGGCCGCCTGGCTAGTGCAATCGCCGCGATCTAGTCAGGTTAGGGTTTTCTTTTTGCCTAAATCAGACATCAATATGAATATATTCAAAGAAAGCAGCAGTCAAATTGAGCATGCTGATATTTACAGAACTCTAAACCACACAGGCATATCTGGTTAAATAGCACTCCATGTCTACAACTCTCTCTATCAATGTCCTTCCTAGGCCGCTATGCGATGTGTTGTATATTCCAGTGATACCTGTATTATTTCAATCAATGTGGACTTCTCAGTAGTATCAGTGTTGTAATTAGATTCCCTTTTGTGGCTCAGGGGTAGTGAACACGTGTCACAATTCTACGCCATACCGAGTCAACAGTTTTGAAATCAGCTGCAGACGATTTGGAATGGGTGTCGGTCGTTTAGAAAGCAATGACAAACAACTGAACGTTAAAAATATACCTATCACAAACAGCCCAAAATGCCGGGGTTGACTGCGACGCTTTGAAAAGACATGCAATTAATTTATCTCGCCTATCCTGTTTGTCTTGTCCCATATGGACTACAAGTCGATCATAGTGCTTGCGCTTCTGCCTCCTGTATCAAACTCAGCTTTCACACCGCGCCTCTAACTAGTAGATTGGTTGTTATCAAAGCTGTTGCATAAACAAACTTCTCTCCACCACAAAACTGTACGCGGATGTCAGACCTCTGAAATAACCAACCTCTTTTAATGGAGTCATTAACCTGGGGGTGAATGCGAACAACCAAGTTGAAGAATAATCTATTTCTATAGTTTATATTATATTAGTTATAACCCCAAGCTTTAAGTTGACTGGTTCACCATCCAAAAGGTGCGCATTTGCTGTTAACTGATTCAGTGCCATACAAAAATATAGGTTCGGACCAAACATGGTGCAACACAATCAAGTATTATAATGTAAATGTTTACTAGGGGTTACGGACGCGGTTCGTGATACCACATACCCGCGCTCGAAACACAGCTGTGAGCGATTTGGCAGCAGACTGCGTTACGCGGGTTTTTTACGCAATGGTCTGGGTGCCGGTTGTTCAGAAAGCAATGGCAAACTACTGAACGAAACCTTGCTAAGATATCAACAACAGCAACAAATGCTGGTGTTGACTCCAAACGTCCTGTAAAGGATATGCAACTAACTTTTAAAGTCTACTCAATGAGCATTAAAATTGCGGAGGATACCGCGAAAAGAAAGAAATAACACGACTAATCTTTTTTTTTTTTGCATATCCTTTACAGGGGGGGGGGGGGGGGATTTTAGGGTTTCAGTGGGGGGAGTGGGGGGGGGGGAGATTAAGATTATTTCAAGATCGCATTAATACAAGAACCAGTTACTTGATATTGTTTTTCCCTCTAAATTTTACGGTTCTGTACTTCTCGCCCTAATGAAATTCGTTTTATAACGTAAGTAGACCCGCAAATCACGTTTTATGTAGATGTCTAGACTTGTATCAGTATGTGTTATTAAATTTAGCTTCCATTTTTATGTATACTGTGTAAGGGTGGGGGGGGGGGGATTTATAGGGAGGACATTCCAAAAAAAAGGGGGTGGGGTGACGCTCTGAACATATGGTAAATGGGGGGGGGGCATGGGCCAAAAAAGGTTGAGAACCACTGCTTTACATGATATCGCTGTCAATATCACCATCTTTCAGCTGATTGTTGATTTCTTGGCAAGATTACGCTCAGTAGTTTGCCATTGCTTTCTGAGCAGCCGGCTCACATATCCCGTAAGTTACCGATTCTCACGCTACGTCACGTTACTCACGAGAGTATACGGGGTTACAGAGAAAACGATTACTCTAGATTGGTGATATATCGTCCTTCTGTCCAAATGGGAGGTCATATGTAGCGCTATATTTTCCTTCGGCCCTCAATCAGTAATGTCCGTGTTTCTATTGTACATGAATTGCCACTCTGTGACGCCTCTGCCACAGATAGCGCCCGACGTGTCACGGAAACAAGCTCCACACCCCTTCCTGTAGACACGCCGGAGGGCAAGGTGCGGACACGGCAGATGTTTTCAAGTCTGCTCCGTTTGTTTATTCACGGAAATCAATAACGTCAAACTGCCACGGCCGTTAGGCAACTTTGTGGTCTAGTGTACACAGACACAACATACAACCGCAGCAGCAACAACAGCAAACAGCGCAGAGACACAAAAGATAGATGAACAGAGAAAACAGCAATCAGTAACGGCAACTGAGTCCTCCGGGCGGGAACACGTTCACTTTTCATCAATAAATAACTCTTAGAGCTCGCCAGGATTTGCTGCATGATTGTTCTCTCTGGGTGTTAATTTAGTGATACAGATTAGGAGTTAATTAATTCATATACTTCCAAAGCCAAGCGGGCACGTTAGTGTAGTCGTTAGGAGGCTACGCTAATCAGGTTATGAGCGCGGTCTGGCGTGGTTTCGACATCTGCGCTCGTCGTCCACTAAAAGACTGAAAGACTGGCCGCCTCTTCCTCCACGCATTCACACCGACACAATATGTTGGTCCTAACAGATCACAGCCCTAAAGCAAGTTTCTAATTCAGGACTTTCTTTTGTTTCCGAAGCCACACTTATATTACATAAATTGCTTTCAGCATCTAGGGCACAAAGAGAACATTTTTTTTTTTTGGGCATATCCTTTACAGGACATCGCTGTCAACAGCAGCATCTTTCAGCTGTCTGTTGATTTCTTGGCAAGATTATGCTCAGTAGTTTGCCATTGCTTTCTGAGCGGCCGGCTCAGTGTCCGGCAATTCACCAGCGAGGGACGTACCGCTCCCAGCTCGCTCCCGCTACGAGACTCTGCGTGACAAACGGGATTACGGAGAAAGTGTTGTAACCCCTCAGCCAGAGAGACCGGCAAAGAGAACATAATACAGCAATATTACTGCGAGCATACGTCTTTCCTGGGCCGACCTGTGGATGCCACAGAAGAGATGAAATAAAGATTGTGAAGTAATCGTGGATTACTTCCCAATTACTGCAGAAGAAAATCGGGGCTTTGGAACTTACATGTTAAAGAACAATTCTTAGAATATCATGCATGCCTCATCATAGGGGTGTCAACCTTGGGCCCTCACACATTCTAGACCACGGCACAGAGGATTGGGGTGGCCATTTCCGTGTCTCTCTACCTTTGTATCCCAGAGAATAGCCAGACAGACTTTGACAAGTATCCCCGTACCCATGTTATGTCGATGTGGTGTACGTGTTACGGAGCAATTCGCAATATCGCATACCGCGTTCGAAACACAGCTACGGGGAATTTGGAAGCTGACCGCCTTGCGCTGACATTTCATACAGTGATTTAAGTGTGGGATGTTCAGAATACAATGGCCAACTACTGGACATAAACGAGCCAATAAATCATACCCCCCCCCCCCCCACCAAAAAAATAAAACAGCAACAACAAACAAACTATGGAGTTGACTGCGACGCCCTGTAAAGGATATGCAGCTATCTATCAACCCATGTTATTATGCAGCTGGGTAGACTCCAGAGACATACAGATCGGTAACACGATTTCTGCCACTGCTAGGGAGTGAACTAGAACCACTAAATTGCATGCTAGCGCACTAACCACTATGCGATAACAGCCCCTCATATAAAACATCAACACAAGATACAACGCGGGCGTTATTTATCATAAGTTCACGATGTTCAGGTTCGCCTGCAGTCAGAGATTGCAGTCATGACTTTCCGCAGTAGAAAAGTAAGGGCGGGTACTGACATGCGAGTTCATAATCGCTCTATCCTAATATTTACATCTCGCGCCACTCCACCCCAAGCAATTCTAAGGGTTAAGTTGACTGTTTGGTAACTCCTCCCAACACCCCATGATACCATGCCCTCTGATAACGTTAGTTTACCGTGGAAAACAAAGTCACCCCAGTTCTTATTGGGGTTAACAAGTAAAGTTAGATTCCGCTTGTCGGTTTTCCACTTACCGGCATGGAGGAGAGGTGCGGAGGGGTTGATAACTTTCCCATCACGGGCCTTAAGTAGCTCGAGGAACCGCCAGTCTGCACACCAATAAGCCAGACATGGGACAACGGATACTCACGCAAACCTCGGGTCCTGTATGACATCATACTGATGTTGGACAACAGGATGTCTTCATCCGATATACAGGACTTCGCGTTGGAGCTCAAGCTAACGAACACAAGCAAGCAACCAAGCAAAAGACTCCTCCAGTATAGCCTAACAAACGAAAACAAACTGTATGCTCCACCTTATTTCCCAGCAGATGCCTAGTCACATAACTCGCGTTCTAACAACATCCTATTGTATTTATTTTGTTTTTTAAAGCTGCATATCCATTATAGGACGTTGCGGTCAACGCCAACATTTTACCGTCGTTGTTGATGTATTGGCAAGTTGTTACGTTCAGTAGTTTCTCATTGCTTTCTTAAAAGCCGGCTCCCATACCAGCACGTTAAAACCAGCGCGACACTGTTTGCTGCCAAATCGGTCGCCACTGTGTTTCGAACGCGAGTTTAGTTTAGTTAGTTTAGTAATGAGAATAATGTATACTGTAGTTCATTCGGTACCAAGCAACTTACCAAGCGTTTATTGGTTTCTACACACATGATATGCTCGGATTCCAGTACTGGCCATTTCTCTCTGGCAAAGGTTTGTGTGGATGTGCCGATCCGGCCATGCTGGAGTGCGGGGTGGCCAGCCAGCGGGTATGTTGGCTTCCAGGCGGCCAGTGGTTGGGGCGCTCGTGGGGATTTGAACACACGAACACCAGGCCGGCATAGTCTAGCCACTGCCCTACCGTAGATTTCCGACACGCGCGGTTGACTGTCTGTCATCTAATGAATATAATACCTTGCGCTGTAGGACAGGGGTGTCTTTTTTTTTTCTTTTTTCGCCGCGTTTCCATCCTGTTTCAGGATATTGCGGTCAACATCAGCATCTTTCAGCTGTATGTTGATTCCTAGGCTAGATTACGCTCATCAGCACGCCACGACTTTTTATGTGACCGGCTCCATACTCTCATAAGTCACTGGCCCTACTAGAACCGCTTCCAATTCTCGTGCGCTCACGTCAACCACGAGAGTATTCGGGGTTACGGAGAAAGCTGCTAACACCTCGACCTGGGAGTCCGGCGGCGGAATTAAGGCCACCTGGCTGACGCAGTCGCCGCGAACTGTGAAGGTTAGGCTTTTCTTTTTGCCCTCGACAGACAATAAATCCACACCTTACCGAATATTCGAGCTCGGGTCAGGGTCTCCCGATGAAAAACCCGGCGTTTCAGTCGCTCAGTTGACACAGGATATTAATCACGCCATGGGCATGAGCCTGCATGAGACAGTCGAACTGGTGACTGTTCGAGAGTCTTGTCGGTGGGTTGTGTGGAAGGCGTTTTGTAAGGTACTCTTTTTGTGATGGTGATGATTATGATGATAACGATGATGATGATGATGACGAAGACGACGACCGATGTATGAGTTGCTTAATCACAACCATGTAATATATAAATCCCAGATTCGCAGGTTCTTTTACAGGAAGTTTCAATCAACCCCAGCTGTTACTGTCAGTGATTTACTAGAACATGTTACGTTCAGCAGTTTGCACTAGCTTTATGAGTGGCCGACTCTTTTGGCATATAAATGAACGCAAAACGATCTGCTCCTAAATCTCCGGCGGCTGATTTCAAACCATCGACCCAGAAAATTTTGAAATTGCGATCACTATCCACTGAGCCACAGAACTCCCCGGGGGCAGAGACAATTAAAGTAACAATTGTCAGGGACACCATTAGTTAAGATAACATTCAGCAAATGACTGTTTTATTTGTGTGAGCACGCACCTACAAAACTCAACGGTCATGTGCCTTGCTCTCCTCTCCGCCTCCCTAGACTCTCTCCAACTTCTGTCTATATTGGCCGTCTCCGTCTATTTCCCTCTCTTGATTTCCACATGGCCAAATCACTTTACAGTGTTTGCTTTGAGGCTGTCGTTTATTTATAGCGCACACATACAAACACGTACACAAGCGGGTCGGCTGGAAATGGAAGTCTGGTGGCAAACGCTCCTCCGTCTCAATGTATAATAGATTATTATCATGGGATCGCATCCTTGATGGGGCTGTACTTTCCCTGTAATACTAACAAGAACAACGCTTTCCTTGCAACACTAACAAGGACAACACTTTTCTTGTAATACTAACAAGAACAACACTATTCTTCCAACACTAACAAGGACAACACTTTCCCTGCAGCACTGACAAGGACAACACTTTCCCTGTAATACTAACAAGAACAACACTATTCTTCCAACACTAACAAGGACAACAATTTCCTTGTAATACTAACAAGGACAACACTTTACTCGTAATAACTAACAAAATAACACTTTCCTTGTAATACTAAGAAGGACAACACTTTCCCTATAATATTAACAAGGACAACAATTTCCTTGTAACACTAACAAGGACAACACTTTCCTTGTAATACTAACAAGGACAACACTTTCCCTATAATATTAACAAGGACAACACTTTACTCGTAATAACTAACAAAATAACACTTTCCTTGTAATACTAAGAAGGACAACACTATCCTTGTTATACTATAACCCTAACCTGCACAGTTCGCGGCGACTGCATTAGCCAGGCGGCTTTAAGACCTCAGGTTCAAGATCACCCCTGGCCTCTGTCCTACACCGCAAGGTACTGCAGGCAGTAGATGACAGTTTTTTTATGACGGTTTTTTTATGACAGTTTTTTTTCCATAACTAACAAGGACAACATAAACTATATCTCACTAACAACAGCAACATAAACTATGTCTCCATCATACGAAGCCATTAAGTCACGTTGCGAAATCCACCGCCTAATATGTTGAAAAGACTTCGTTTCTTGTCATTTCTATACGGCCAGCACACGGCTTCGACGGTTCCTTTAAGGCTTCCCCAGCACGGCGAACAGCCAGTCTCCTAACACGCCTGGCCCCTGGTTTCTCACATTCTCACAGCCACGGCAGAATCATGGTGGCTGCTACAGGGGTTCTCAGCCTTTGTGATACCAACGACCCTCGAAAATGTCATGTGTCGACACAAAACTAAAAACATAAACGAAACAAACAACAACAACAAAATAAATAAATAAGCAATAACTCCTATAGCAAGAGCCTTATGTGGATATGTGACGTGTTAAGACCTTCACATTATGTAGGCGCGAGTTCAAGAAGGAATAGCAAACCATTCGTTTCCTCCCGTAACGAACATGAGACTTGACTCAAACCCTCCTTCCAATCACGCCATTTTGAGCGTACCGTTCTAAGCATAATGCCTAGCAGTATTTCAAATATCTTCTTCTTCTTCTTCTTCTTCTTCTTCTTCTTCTTCTTCTTCTTCTTCTTCTTCTACTGCTGCTGCTGCTGTTGCTTCTGCTGTTGCTCTGCTTATCCTTCTTCTTCTCTTCCTCCCATCGTCGTCATCATCTTCTTCTTTTTCTACTTCGATTCTCTTTCTAGTTCTGTATATCTCTAGCTGAGAGTTTAGTATGTCCGAATAAGTATGTATTTGGGTAACGTTTACGTTCTACGGATTTCACCCAAGAAAACCGACTCTTATCTAACTCGTAAGTAGGTTTTACCATCCTCTCTTTCGAACACTATTGCCAGCTCACGAGCCTTGCGGCCTTCTCTTTGCCTTATCCTACTGTTGTATGATTTGTAACGTACACAACTTGTACGGTTCGCTTTCGCAATCTTTGCACGGACAGCGTCATTTTTCTCAATAATAAAGGGCTCTTTTCTTAAGCATGCGTCTCATTTTTCGATCGCGGCTTCATCATCTAAGATAATAGACCGTTATCTGAGCAGCATAGCGCCATCTGTCTGTTTGTTTGCCTGTCTCTCAATGCCTTCTTCCTCTTTCCGTCCTTTTCATCGATAAATGACACATTAAGGTGTCCGTTGTGTGACTTCAGTTGGCCTTCAAATGAATTGTTGTGTCCCTGATACTTTCCTCTTCTCTTTTCTCTCTATATTTGTTTTCTATATATCCCCCTGTCTATGCCTTTCTGCCGGTCTCTCTGGCTGTGGGGTTACAACACTTTCTCTCTGTAATCCCGTTTATCACGCAGAGTCTCGCAGCGGAGCGAGAACTGAGGTGGTTCGACCCCCGCTCGTGACTTGCGATTACTGAGCCGGCCGCTCAGAAAGCAATGGCAAACTACTGAGCGTAATCTTGCCAAGAGATCAACAGACAAGCTGAAAGATGCTGCTGTTGACAGCTAAGTCCTGTAAAAGGATACGCAAAACATTATTATTATTCTATGCCTTTCTATTTGTCAGTCTCTCTCTCTCTCTCTCTCTCTCTCTCTCTCTCTCTCTCTCTCTCTCTCTCTCTCTCTCTCTCTCTCTCTCTCAGAAGTGTCTGTCTGTCTGTCTGTCTGGCTGGCTGGATGGCTCTTTCTTTCTCTCTGTATTTACCTCTCACAAATGAGAAATTAACATGCCATGTACTGAGAGCACGATGTCTTCAAAGAGTTTATATTACGCCGTTGCCTTTCCTATTCTCTCTGATGTTGTGTGCCTTCCTCCCTACGCTTTCACTCATGCAATCCTGAACAATTTAACTCCATCGTTATTATGCGCGCCTCCCCCCCCCCCCCCCTTTCGCAATAAAAAAGGCATGTAGGCTCCGATCAACCTGTTCCTTCATTTTGTCCCCCGTGATTTCCTTTACTTTTTACAGCCGCAACAATGAGCTGTATTCGATATGCCAGATAATTACAACGAATTCCTCCTCTCCCCCTTCTCTCCATTCTCTGCGATCTTTTTATCAAGGCAGCCATATTTTAATGGCACTGTGAATGGCCTAATGGACGAGAAGGAAGCCGAATCGCGATTTGGCCAGCACAGTGGCTCACTGACACGGCGACCATGTGTTCTAACCCTAAAGAAGAGAGGCTTTTGGTGTTAACTGTCCTGGTGTTAACTCTCGGGTTGACCCGGCCTATAACGGGAACAAAGACATTTTCTTGGCAATTAAAGGCGACCAGTTGATCCTATCATCATCACCCACCGGGTGGCCACTTGACAATAAAAAGTGGAGTTAGTACCACATATCTATTGCGTCTCAAGGCGTCCGAAATGATCCAACACTTGTTTCTTGTTGTAGTGACTGGGCAGTGTTTACTACGAATCGTAACACGCGCCCGCCTTGTTTGTTCTTTCTTCTGTGATCCTCTGTGCTTCTTTGTCGCGTCTTTTTCTTTTTCTTTTCTTGGCAGGAAAATAATAATATCAAGTTTGAATTGTGTGTGTACACTTCCCATCCTCTTATGTCTAGTTAGTTAGTCGACAGATCATCCTCATTGCACATCGAACCATTCAGTCCATAAGTGCTCGGATCCCCTCTTCTTATGTCTGTTTTCTTGTAACTGTCTGTCTTTACCACTTCCCTTCCTTCTGGTGTGACTTTCTTATGTATGTACCAGGCAGTGCAGAGGCAAAAACAGGACGTGTGTGCATAGCAAGTATAGTGGCACAGTAGTCAGTGCGCTTGCCTACCAAGACAATGGTCTTGGTTCAATCGCCAGTAGTGGTAGGATCTTGGTTTTTCCCTACCAATACAAATATAGTGGTCGCGATGGCAGAGTGGTGTGTGCGTCTGCCTGCCAAGATAGTGGTCACAGTTAAATCCTCCAACAGAGGCAGGGTTATTTTTTTCCGTCTAGTACGGCTCTGTCTAAAAAATGTTTTTTTTTTTTTAAATTAGATGACATACATATTTAGAACATTTCTGGGAATCGTCTGGAAAGGAAAGATGTGGGGAGTGGAAATGGCGTTCCCACGTCATATATGAAGGCCTAACACTTTATACCCAACGGCAATTGAGTTATCGAAACTTATCGAGAAATACCCACTATGAACCATCATGAGTGCACTTTGGGTCCCGAACATGGAGGATAGACATTTAAACGGTTAAGGCCTCTGGAGTGTTTATGCTTGTGGCTGTTATTTGCATTCGCATTTTCCTCATGTTAGACTGAAAGTGTATGGTTCCGTCGCCCTGCTACTGAGTTGAGTGTGTGGCGATACTGTGAGCTGTGAATTTGGTGTAAAGTGCCTTTACATCTGTCCGCGGTTGTTTGTAGCGTGAACTGCAGGTTCGGAAAAATGGCGGCTGGCTTTGTCGCAAAACGTACTTGTTTGCCTTATGCAGTAATGTGTGGCTGCAGGTTTTCTAGTGACAGCCGCTTCCATCGAAGATGAACTTTATTTTTCGTGGAGGACTTTTGTGTTGACATTCTGGCGGCGGCATTATGCAAAGAGTACCTGTGCGGGATGTTGGTTTGTCGAGACTCCTGTCTGTTCCACTTTTCACATGGGGCAGTGAGGAGCATTTTGTGTGATATTCACTGGCACAGGAACGGAGTATAATGGAAACGACCCGCTGCTGTGAAGTTGGATCCGCGACTAACTAACTTACTAACATGCGTGCAATGCTTTCACAGAGGTTAAATGCACAGTAAACTGAACAATCCAGTCTTCTTGGTAGGCACTGACCAAATGAAAGACGTAAGAGAACACACTTCGCGATGGTTAGGATTCAAAGGAAAGAGCCAATCACAAGCGACATGTTGTTTGGGGATGAAATAGTTATACGACGAGTCTATACACATAAAAATATACACGACAAAGTGAAACAACCCTTCGCTAATGTATTTCACTAGTCTCATTAAACCGTAATGTAACACTGAATGTCGATACGAGATATAAGCGTATGGGAGAAATTCGAGTCGTGGTGTCATCAACAATTTATAGGAACTAGATGGATTGAAAAAAAAAAAGTGACCAACGAACAAGTAATCAATGATATAACACAACAAACATGGGCAGCGTAACGTAGTTGAAACGTGAAGCCCTTCATGCCTTGTCATGGTCTAGGACATACAAAATAAAGTGTTAGAAGTCAAAATACTTGACAAACGAGGAAGAGACAGATTTACTTCAACAACATCTAAGAAGTAAGCATGCACAGATGTATCAAAGCAAACATAATTGGAATGTACAAGAATAAGAGAAGAAGACAACTATGAAATAGAATGATCAGGAAGTTATACATCGAATCCGAGGTCTGAAATGTCTCATGATGATAGTTCACGAAGAACCCAACAAAGGATCCTTTAAGACCCTGTTTCTTAGCAGATTGAAGAACGTTAATCTCGAAAACCAATAGTGAGATCGTTAAATGGCTCGCATTAACATGCTAACTGGCTGTTGTTAACTCTCTCAATGGCTGCCATATTGATTTCATATTTGATGACCCAAGATCCTCAATTTCCCTGAAACCTGACGAGAAAGCAACCGGGGACAGTAAAGTCGCCCCTCTCCCGGAGAAATATCGAACACTGACAGGGGAAACGGCTGACAAAAATAGTGGTTATTGATCAGCACGTGTCTATTTAAATGTTAAGTGTATATTTTATCCATAAGTGAGCACTGTTCCGCTAGTAGGTACTTATCTATAAGTGAGAATTTATTCTGAATGAGGTATTATCGATAAGTGAGCACTTACTGCTAAGTGTGTATTTATCGTTGTGTACTTATCTGTAAATGTGCGATTATCTGTAATTCTGCGTTTATCAGTGAGAGCGTGTGTGTTCTGTTTGTTTGTTTGCTTGTTCAGAAGTGTGTCACGGCGTTGTCTGTTTGCTTGACCAGAAGTGTATTAGGACGTTGTTTGTTTGCTTGACCAGAAGTGTGTCAGGGCGTTGCCTGCTTGACCAGACGTGAGTCACGGCGTTGTCTGTTTGCTTGACCAGAAGTGTATTAGGACGTTGTTTGTTTGCTTGATCAGAAGTGTGTCAGGGCTTTGTTTGTTTGCTTGACCAGAAGTGTGTCAGGGCGTTGTTTGTTTGCTTGACCAGAAGTGTATTAGGACGTTGTTTGTTTGCTTGACCAGAAGTGTGTCATGGCTTTGTATGTTTGCTTGACTAGAAGTGTGTCAGGGCGTTGTATGTTTGCTTGACCAGAAGTGTGTCAGGGCGTTGTATGTTTGCTTGACCAGAAGTGTGTCAGGGCGTTGTATGTTTGCTTGACCAGAAGTGTGTCAGGTTGTTGTATGTTTGCTTGACCAGAAGTGTGTCAGGGCGTTGTATGTTTGCTTGACCAGAAGTGTGTCAGGGCGTTGTATGTTTGCTTGACCAGAAGTGTGTCAGGGCGTTGTATGTTTGCTTGACCAGAAGTGTGTCAGGGCGTTGTATGTTTGCTTGACCAGACATGAGTCACGGCGTTGTTTGTTTGCATGACCAGAAGTGTGTCAGGGCTTTGTTTGTTTGATTATTCAGAAGTGTGTCAGGGCTTTGTTTGTTTGCTTGACCAGAAGTGTATCAGGGCGTTGTATGTTTGATTATTCAGAAGTGTGTCAGGGCTTTGTTTGTTTGATTATTCAGAAGTGTGTCAGGGCTTTGTTTGTTTGCTTGACCAGAAGTGTGTCATGGCTTCTTTTTTTTTTTTACCAGAAGCGTGTCAGGGCGTTGTCTGTTTGCTTGACCAGAAGTGTATTACTTAGGGCGTTGTTTGTTTGCTTGACCAGAAGTGTATTAGGGCGTTGTTTGTTTGCTTGACCAGAAGTGTATTAGGGCGTTGTTTGTTTGCTTGACCAGAAGTGTATTAGGGCGTTGTTTGTTTGCTTGACCAGAAGTGTATTAGAGCGTTGTTTGTTTGCTTGACCAGAAGTGTATTAGGGCGTTGTTTGTTTGCTTGACCAGAAGTGCATTAGGGCGTTGTTTGTTTGCTTGACCAGAAGTGCATTAGGGCGTTGTTTGTTTGCTTGACCAGAAGTGCATTAGGGCGTTGTTTGTTTGCTTGACCAGAAGTGTGTCAGGGCGTTGCCTGCTTGACCAGACGTGTGTCACGGCGTTGTTTGTTTGCATGACCAGAAGTGTGTCATGGCTTTGTTTGTTTGTTGTTGTTTTTTTTTACCAGAAGTGTGCTTTAGGACAAACAATCTTTAATCCTTAGTCTTTCTAACCCATCCCCATGAAACATCAACAACAGAACACACGGCATAATGACAATCAACTCCAAAGTTAGATAAAGCCAGATGTGACAGCAGTCAAGCATAACCACTCGCATATCACCAATAAATCGTCCTCATAAACGAACTCAAACACATGCAATGTGTTCATGGTGAAAGAAGAAGACAATCGCAGAAAAAATAATCGCGCCTGTAAATAAACAAAAAAAAAAACATCCAGCAGATACACACGGATCCTCGGAAGCTTCGCCCAGTGTACATCAACTGCCACATAATGACCTGTAAGTTTGGCATACATCAAAACCTACATTAAAATCCAGCTATTCAAGTCAGGGATAGACGGGTAATCGTTTTCCTTCTAAGTAGAAGGGAACTCGGCCCAGCTCGAGACACGGGAATGTCATCTGTAGCCTCCTGTAAATGATGTCGATCCCCTGTGCCAGTATTAAAATTGTGAAAAAGAAAACAGCTCATGTTTGGGCTGAATTTGCAACTCTTTTCACGTGCGGGGCTTTCGTTCTGTGCTGTTCAATTTGCAGCGAATGACGCAAACCTAAGACTTAGATGTCTGTCTACCCAAATTCGTGAGATGGTAATAAATTTTATCACAACATAGCTTTCACTCCGATAACACGTATGTGAGAGCTAGGTTGACTGTTGTCAACTGAAGAGGCGACGCGTAGAAATTCAGACAAAACGCCAAATGGCATATATGTTGGGCAAACACACACACACACACACACACACACACACACAGAGAGAGAGAGAGAGAGAGAGAGAGAGAGAGAGAGAGAGAGAGAGAGAGAGAGAGAGAGAGAGAGAGAGAGAGAGAGAGAGAGAGAGAGAGAGAGAGAGAGAGCGGTGCTGTTGTCAGTTGTAAGTGACATATTCAAAACCTGACGTACGCGTAACTGTCAATTTTTCTATTGTCTTGATGTCCTCTGTGACAATGCATTGCATAAAACTGCTCGGGAAGACAAAGTCACTTAGAAAGTGCTGGAGATGGATGTATGGGGTTGAGTTCAGTTCAGTTCAGTTCAGTCCAGAACCGACATCATTGCACTCGGGGCATTCCCTTAAGCGCTCAGCCCTCATCTTCAACAGCCAGTGAAGAGTTCCAATACTAATGGTGCCCGTTGCAATCTGATTATATATCCGTCTTGCTTTACCTCCGAGTGACGACTGAAGTCCACAACCTCTGACCACCCTTGTTGCTGCATTCTCTCTATAACATATTAGTTTAGAGAAAGGCAGAGTTAATCTTGGAATGGCAGAGTATGGACAAGATGCATTGTCACCGCATTTCTGCGAGTTGCTGAGGGAAAAGAACGGACTCTGAATACTGATGCTTCAAAGATTATATCTCTACCACCTGATGGCCATGATCATTTTGTTCTCCGTTATCCACTCAGTGGGAACTACAGCAAGTCTACCGGGACAATTATGTGCTTTACCTTACAACGGTTGTGGAAGCCACGCTAGTGTGGCGGCTAGCTACTCGCTTGGTGGCTTATGGTTTCGCCAGGGTAAGTTAATAAGTAAGCCACAGATGGCTGTAGAAAAATAACTAACTATGATAACAACTTGAAACCAGTTTATTTTTATACATACATTGTCCCTTTATTTCTCAATATAATTTCAACCAAGATTGATGCACTTATCCGATCGTTTTATCAGTCTTCCCAAACCTGCTGCATAAAACAGCGTGCTGTTTTCATTTACCTGCCATGCCACAGAACTGTGTGACATACTTTTTGACCTTCCCTCGTAACTTTTTCTACCCAGCTATGCACCGCTTTACGGGACAAACATTTGTCACCATAAACACTGACAACCCACCTTGGTAGAGACATTTCGCGAATGACGCCGAAGTTTAATGTGAAGTGAAAACGTGGTTTAGAAAACAGAGCACGCAGTTCTATGCAGCGGGTTTGGAAGGACTGGTGATAAAACGATGGGATAAGTGCATCAATGTTGGTGGAAATTATGTTGAGAAATAAAGGGACAATTTATGTGAAAAAATAAACTGGTTTCAAGTTGTTATCATATGTAGTTATTTTTTTTTTTACAGCCATGTGTGGCTTCCTTTTTCACTTCCCCTCGTAGGGTCGGCCCGCAGCTGGCAGATTGGGCTTTTTAAAAATGTTTATGGGCCATCAGGTAGACAGCCTAAAATTGGTATCAAGAATGTCTTTGAAAGTAAAGTTTTCGGTTCGCCACGCAGCTGGGGGGAACTGGGATTTAAAAACAAAACAAAAATTATGGGCTACCACGTAGACTCAGCCTAAAATTGGTATCAACAATGTCTTTGGAAATAAAGACGGTCGGTGTGATATTGACCACATTATCCACCGAGTACCGATTGGTCTCTCGCACAGAAACCACATTTGGGTTTTCATACACATATATATTTTTATTCTGTTTTCGTTGTCCATGTTGTATTACCTTCGGTCTTCAATCCGAAAGTACAGTTTGTATGTTATTTATTCTCTTCTGCATCACAATTACAACTTTGTTGAAGTGTTTGTTTTTATCTGTGTACTTTGTTATACTTTAAACTTCACAAGAGGAAATATCATTTACCTGCATTTGTTGTTACTTCGCATCTAGCGGAAGCATCAACTGCGGTAAAGAATCAGGAGGAGTAGGAGGAGGCGTGGTATCACCAACAGCTGTTGCAGTAGAAGTAGCAGCAGCAGAAGAAGCAGCAGCAGCAACTGCGGCGAGGGCGACGCGGCGGCGGCGGCAGAAGAAGAAGAAGAAGAAGAAGAAGAAGAAGAAGAAGAAGAAGAAGAAGAAGAAGAAGAAGAAGAAGAAGAAGAAGAAGAAGAAGAAGAAGAAGAAGAAGAAATGAATAAACGAACGAACGAACGAATGAATGAATGAATGAATGAATGCATGAATTAGTGACATATTTTAGGTTATATACAACTATAGATACATTGTACTGATTCCTTGCCTACATGTAAAACCAATCGTTTATGTACACCTTGTGTGCAAGCGCCTTATAACCTTTCAAATCAACCTTCTGTAGTTCCTCCCTCCTCCCTTTCATATTCATTTTTGCTAATGAAGCATCGAGCCTTATGCAGCATGTTCATTATAAACATGTTTTAGCTGCATCATGCTGTGTTCTCTTCTAAAAGCGCAATTACATTTTTCTATCACCCATATTTTCCCACGGGGAAAAAGCGGCCATATTGGGGTTCAAATTAAAGAAAACATTTAAAAAGGCGTTGCTATTTTGTGTTTTACCCTACCTCAGCTAGCACGACATTCGGTTTTCCTAAACGTCCATTCATTGAACTATATAAGAATGTGTCCATCTGTATGTCTTCTTGTCTGACTGTCTTTCTTTTCGTTTGTCTGTCTGTCTTCTTGTTTGTCTGTCTGTCTTCGCACTATGAAAACTCTTGAGTTCATTCATTCTACCCTTTCTGCATGCAGGAATGCAAATTAAGTATGTTTTGTTCTCATCTGTTGTGTTTGAGTTATTGCCGCAACGTTCCGGATTCCATAGCCACGTTGTGTAAATGTATTGCATTCTGTATATTATGTGCTGGCTATCGTTACCGTGTTCCGTACACCATAGTAATGTTTTTATGAGTGGTTCTGTTATGTTCTGCGCTGTTATGTCTGGGTTAACACCCTGCTCAAGAAATCAAAGTTATACTTTGTAAGTTCTGTTATGTGCTGTTAAGTGTGGATTGTCGATATCGTACTTAGGACACCATAGTAATGTTCTGTTCTGTTCTGTGCTATTATATATTGGCTATCGACACCTGCTCTAGACACCATAGTTATGAACTGTAAGTTCCGTTCAGTGCTGTTATGTGTGTTTTGTCATCATCGCGCTCCAATATCAGCATCATCATCACATTTAATCTCATCTGGTTCCTCTTGTACCTTGCTGTGTCGAGGTGAAACATAAACACGGGAAAGTGCCCGTTTATGGGCTTTATGTATCGAGATTCCCATGGAGTGTAAGTCCCTCTGTCCATCAATTTTACGTCGGCATACCTCTTCCTCTGCTTCCGTCTGGTCTGTACATCATTTTCTGTTGTGGTATACTGTTAGTTGGCAGTCTTGCTATATGGCCAAACCATTTAACTTGCTGTTTTCTGATGAAGTCTACAGCTGCTATAACCCCCAGTTTAGTCCTGATTTCGTTTCTGATTTTCTAACACCATAGTTATGATTTGTAAGCCGTGCTGTTATTTATGTGTTATCGACACCGTGCTCCGAGCATGCCCATATTTTTTCCGAGCGACTCCATAATAAATCACTCTAGAACGCAGCCAATAACTGTTCCAATATGGCGGTGACTCACCAGCCTAACCGTCAGCTTGTCATTCACATCTTCTCTAGCATGTTTTCATGTGGGAATCAAGTCTCTAAACGGCTAAGAAATCGGGCTGAGGGGTTTTTACCGCAACTTCCACCTCCATGGCTTGTTAACACATTTTATCTTATAAACTTACGATATGGTCAACTCAGAAAACAATGAAAAGACCATTTTACATGGCAAAGAGTTAATGAAGACTAAGCCTGAATAAAGTACTGCTGTACTTCGGAGGGTCGTAGATCCAAATAACTTCCCTGTCGCTTCCTTTCTTCCCTACAAAAATCGTTTTCCTAGTACATTGGATAGTTTCCTTTAACTAAACTGAGCACAAACTCTCCCAAATATAATTTTCCAAACACGATGACTTAATGTACTTCTATGGTTTCACGTATCCGTACCTTCAGGGTCCTATTTCCGCTGAACTACCATCTGTATATTGAATAATACTTCGTTTCCTACGCCATTAAATAAGTACTCTCTGTCTCTCTCTCTCTCTCTCTCTCTCTCTCTCTCTCTCTCTCTCTCTCTCTCTCTCTCTCTCTCTCTCTCTCATTTCCCATTCCCAAATCTTCTCTCTTCTCCTCCCTCTCTCACGCTTCCCAATTCTTCTCCCTCCTTCGGCTCCCTTTCTCTCACTACTCCCGCTTCCCCATTCTTCTCCTTCTCACTGCCTGATATCCTCTGACCCCAGCTCACCTCATCTGTCCCCGCCATGCGGCCTTCTTATCCCGTCCAGGGAACCAAATAAGCGATGAAATAAACCAATACGGCAGCAGCCAATGAATTGTAGCAGCGGACAGGACTCTATACCCTAGTTGACATGGGAATAACGACCCCATTTCGTTCTCTCTCTCTCTCTCTCTCTCTCTCTCTCTCTCTCTCTCTCTCTCTCTCTCTCTCTCTCTCTCTCTCCTATCTTCATCTGGTGTCCCTTTATCTGCTTTTCAAAGGAACTTATTAACTACGGCACCAGCCTCCAGTCTATTCATGTGGGGCTTTCTTACAACTCCTGTGTTGATACGACCGGGATGTGTCATAGATGGGGGCGAATAGCTTGAGCTGCCCAAGCAATGAGCTGCTTACGATAACCACTTAATAGAAACCTAACCTTTAATCCCAACGTTCAAGCGCTTATTAAACAAACAGCTAAGAAAGTCTACCAACTCGCCAAAATTAGAAATTTCCTTGATGAGGATACAGGGAAAATATTCTATACTTCTCACATACAGACACATTTTGACTACTGCTCTACAATCTGGGACGGTTGTTCCAATTCAAGCACCAAGCGACTTTACTCACTCCAGAAACGGGCCATGAGTTTAATTAATAACAAACATTTAACTGACAATCCTAGCCTGCATAAACGCCTTCAGTTACTACCACTCCGCAAACGCCTACTTTTCAATAAGGCCAAACTAATTCACAAAATCCTACATCGGAATGCCCCAAATTACCTTTGGCCATTGTTTAAATATAATGCTAGACACAGTAAACGATTAAATATATTACACATTCCGAATCCTAGGATAGACTTATACACAACAAGCTTAACGTACTCTGCAACTCAGCTGTGGAACAATCTTCCACAAGACATCAAAGACATCATCAATCCCTATACATATAATCGCAAAATATTAGAACACTATCTCAGTACGGATTACCTTCCCCCTTAATAATAGAAATAATAATAATAATAATATTAATAATAATAATAATAATAATAAAACCCTAGTGTAACAGCCAGTCCACTTTTGGTAGGCTAGTATATTCATCATAGCTAATAACAAGTGCCTCCACACCAGTCATTACTATTACTGAGACGTGTAGTATTGATTTTTCATTTTCCCCATGACTTTATAATGCATATCCTTTATATTGTTGCCGTTTTCAGTTAGCCTTGAATGATGGGTGAATGATATAATGTATAAAAGAGAGTGATAGAAGGGCAGAATGTAAGACAGGCCTGTGTGCCCAATTCTTAATCCTTAGAAAAGAAAGTTTTTTGTTGTTGTTGTTGGTGGAGAGTGACCTTACCAGCATTGCTGCTTAATACTCGTGGACTGTCATAACAACAATAATGTTAGGAACAACAACAGTAAAAACAGTTTAATAATAATAGTAATCTGCCTCCTTGACATCCTCCATCGATGCTGCAACTAATTACCATCTTCACAAATTACGACCATTACTACCACTACTATTATAATTACTACTACTATCACCACGACTGATCCTACTAATAATAATAATAATAATGATACTACTACTGCCACTACCACTAACACTACTTACTGCTGCTACTACTACTACCACCACTATTACTACTGCTGCTGCTGCTGGTACTACTACTGCTAATACTTCTACTACCACAATCACCACCACAAGTGCTACTAATATTACAACTGCTACTACCACTACCACCCCTGCTGCTGCAACTACTACTACTACTATTACTACTGCTACTGCTGTTGGTACTACTACTGCTAATACTTCTACTACCACAACCACCACCACAAATGCTACTAATATTACAACTGCTACTACCACTACCACAACAGCTGCTGCAACTACTACTACTACTACTACTACTACTACTACTACTACTACTACTACTACTACTACTACTACTACTACTACTACTACTACTACTGCTACCACCACCACCACTACTATTACTACAACTACTACCACTACCACCATTACTACTACTACAACTACCACCACCACCACTACTACTACTACCACCACCACCACCACCACCACCACCACCACCACCACCACCACCACCACCACAACCACCACCACCACAACTGCTACCACTCTTATCATAAATGCTACTACTACCAATACTACTTCACTTCGTCACTGAACGACCGAAAAAAAAAACGTGTGCTGGCGTTGTGCATTGCATAAATAAACCCCAACCAGATCAACCGGCTATTTCGTACTAATATATATAACCACGTACACAGCCGGCTATTTCGTGCTAATATATATAACCACGTACACAGCCGGCTATTTCGTGCTAATATATATAACCACGTACACAGCCGGCTATTTCGTGCTAATATATATAACCACGTACACAGCCGGCTATTTCGTACTAATATATATAACCACGTACACAGCCGGCTATTTCGTGCTAATATATATAACCACGTACACAGCCGGCTATTTCGTGCTAATATATATAACCACGTACACAGCCGGCTATTTCGTGCTAATATATATAACCACGTACACAGCCGGCTATTTCGTGCTAATATATATAACCACGTACACAGCCGGCTATTTCGTGCTAATATATATAACCACGTACACAGCCGGCTATTTCGTGCTAATATATATAACCACGTACACAGCCGGCTATTTCGTGCTAATATATATAACCACGTACACAGCCGGCTATTTCGTGCTAATATATATAACCACGTACACAGCCGGCTATTTCGTGCTAATATATATAACCACGTACACAGCCGGCTATTTCGTGCTAATATATATAACCACGTACACAGCCGGCTATTTCGTGCTAATATATATAACCACGTACACAGCCGGCTATTTCGTGCTAATATATATAACCACGTACACAGCCGGCTATTTCGTGCTAATATATATAACCACGTACACAGCCGGCTATTTCGTGCTAATATATATAACCACGTACACAGCCGGCTATTTCGTGCTAATATATATAACCACGTACACAGCCGGCTATTTCGTACTAATATATATAACCACGTACACAGCCGGCTATTTCGTGCTAATATATATAACCACGTACACAGCCGGCTATTTCGTGCTAATATATATAACCACGTACACAGCCGGCTATTTCGTGCTAATATATACCACTACGTACACAGCCGGCTATTTCGTGCTAATATATATAACCACGTACACAGCCGGCTATTTCGTACTAATATATACCACTACGTACACAGCCGGCTATTTCGTGCTAATATATACCACTACGTACACAGCCGGCTATTTCGTGCTAATATATATAACCACGTACACAGCCGGCTATTTCGTACTAATATATATAACCACGTACACAGCCGGCTATTTCGTGCTAATATATATAACCACGTACACAGCCGGCTATTTCGTGCTAATATATATAACCACGTACACAGCCGGCTATTTCGTGCTAATATATATAACCACGTACACAGCCGGCTATTTCGTACTAATATATACCACTACGTACACAGCCGGCTATTTCGTGCTAATATATACCACTACGTACACAGCCGGCTATTTCGTACTAATATATATAACCACGTACACAGCCGGCTATTTCGTGCTAATATATACCACTACGTACACAGCCGGCTATTTCGTGCTAATATATACCACTACGTACACAGCCGGCTATTTCGTACTAATATATATAACCACGTACACAGCCGGCTATTTCGTACTAATATATATAACCACGTACACAGCCGGCTATTTCGTACTAATATATATAACCACGTACACAGCCGGCTATTTCGTACTAATATATATAACCACGTACACAGCCGGCTATTTCGTACTAATATATATAACCACGTACACAGCCGGCTATTTCGTACTAATATATATAACCACGTACACAGCCGGCTATTTCGTACTAATATATATAACCACGTACACAGCCGGCTATTTCGTACTAATATATATAACCACGTACACAGCCGGCTATTTCGTACTAATATATATAACCACGTACACAGCCGGCTATTTCGTGCTAATATATATAACCACGTACACAGCCGGCTATTTCGTACTAATATATATAACCACGTACACAGCCGGCTATTTCGTACTAATATATATAACCACGTACACAGCCATCTCTGTGGCGAAGAAGTTACAGACGCAATTCGTAATCCCGCATACTGCGTCGAAACACGGCTGCGGGTGATTTGGAAACAGGCCGCCTTGCATTAGTTTCCATACAATGGTATGAGTGCCGGTCGGCCAGAAAGCAATGAGAAACTACTGAACGTATATTTGCCCAGAAATCACGAACAGCCAAAACATGCTGGGGTTGACTGCAACATCGTGTACAGGATATGCTACTAACTTAACTAGTCTAATCTCTAATCTCTACTTCTGTCTGCCACTTCTATGAACACCAAACAATACTTGTGAAGTTGTTTACGAATGAACAATACTCAAATAACGGGAATAGAGAGAGACAGTTATTGCGGACGCCGGCGCTGTGGTCTTGGGACGGTTAACGCGTTTCACAGTTCCCTGACAACACGCCGATTCCAGGGTTCGACATCAGCCGCAGGCGATTTAGAAGCAGGCGGCCTGGCCTTGATTTCGATGTCACTGGTAGATCAGAAAGCCATGGCAAACTGCTGAACATTAAAAAAAAAAAATCTGTCCAGTAAATCACAAACAGCCACACAATGCTGGGATTGATTGTCACGTCTTGTAAAGGACACGCCACTAACTAGTATCATGGACACAATAGGGGGCGTGTTTCTGACGTAGCTGTCTGGTAGTCGCACTGGGGTGATAGGTCGGGAGTGGGGTGATAGGTCGGAAAGGGGGTGAGAGGTCGGGACTGAGGTGAGAGGTCGGGACTGGGATGAGAGGTCGGGACTGAGGTGAGAGGTCGGGACTGAGGTGAGAGGTCGGGACTGGGGGGGGGGGGTCTGGACTGAGGTGAGAGGTCGGTGTTCCAAGTCTGCTTGAATGATTAAGTGCCTAGGGATGATTAGTCGTATAAAGCGACTTCCCGTATCTGCCAAAGGCTTTTATACCGGCAAAATGTTGTTATTGTGTTATAATAAAACATGTCTGCTACAATATCAATATGAACTGCTGTTAAGCCGTAACTGTGACACATCCCTACTTCCCACTTTCCGTGTTTCATTTGTGTTTGTTCAAACCTACTTTTTATTTTTCACAGAATCTGTTTGGACACACACGTGCACTGCTTAGGGTGACATAATAAATGGTCAACATCCGCCGCCATTAAATGCACGATCGTCATATCACCAGTGTTTCGGCAACTGAACCCGCTGTTGTGACAGCGGACAGGGGTTGGATCAAACAAAATCAAACAAAACCACAAGGTGCATCCCCGAGACGATAATTCAACATCGTTCCTTGATAATAACATTAATCAACTTAGAGTTTCTAAAGAAGTGATGGATTCGGTGGTTGTAATATGTCCTTCTCTACTTCTGGATACAAATCTTCTAATGATATACACTGAACGTATCGCTGACCCCACTACATCCTCTGATCAAAGGAATTACCTTCACAAATAAGCTCTTCGTCTGGGGTCTGCTATTGTCCTCAATGAAAAGGGCTTCTTTTTTTCAGTGTCGGATTGATCAGTTTATTGGGTTATTTCGCTGCTCCCAATTGTACAAATTCAACTGAGAATTGACTGGGTCCGCCCAATACACGCGTCCCCTCACTGATGTAGACAGCGTCATTGGAAGTTTGGGATTTCATCACAGCCTCTCTACATAATTCAAATTTGCTGATGTCATGTGTGCATCCTGGTATTTCCTTCTTTTATGTTGTCTTCGTGGTTACTCCGCCTGCGTCTCGAGCTGAAGGTTGTAGGTTCGTTTCATTAGTGCAATTATCTCGTAGATGTGGGGTGGGGGTCGTCGCTGGAGCTACGGAGTTCGTGGTTTGTGCGAACCTCTCGGCAGGATGCCCTGTGGAAAGAGACCCAGCCATTTCGGATAAAACATGGTTCCACGAAGTCGATCCCCTTGTCTTTTAAACCCTTTAAACCCTTTTACAAACTGTCTTCGTATAACAGAGCTAATAAGTGCCAACACATTTATATTACCTGATGTAATCCTGTCGGTTCTGTGGTGAAGGGATTGCGGACGCAATTCGTAATCCCGCATACCGCGCTGGAAGCAGGGTTGCGGGAGATTAAGTGTGCGGTATAAATAAGAGGGAGCTGAAACTTAGTATAAGTGATGGTAGTAGTTGCAGCAGCGGCAACGGCAGCCGGAAGCGGTAGCCGGAAGCGGTAGCCGGCAGCAGCAGCGGCAGCGACTGTTGTTTTGTTGTTGTTGTTGTTGTTGTAGCAGTAGCAGCATTAGTAGTAGTAGTAGTAGTAGTAGTAGTAGTAGTAGTAGTAGTAGTAGTAGTAGTAGTAGTAGTAGTAGTAGTAGTAGTAGTAGTAGTAGTAGTAGTAGCAGCAGCAGTATTAGTAGTTGTAGAGTAGCAGCAGCAGCTCATATATACTCAGTGTTGATAACGGTTCTAATTTCCGTTTAAACACATGTTCTATTTCAAAATATGATTATTTGCAGGTGACTAGATCCGCATGCCAAATGTAGTGTGTTGCATATCTTTTACCCAGGTTTCCAGTGACTGACTGCAGACCACTTCCCCAAGCCTGGGCTATGCCGGAGAATAAATGAAGATCAGACGGAAATGAACCCTTTTTCAATGACAAACAACCCAACAGCCGATTGAGTCAATGAGAGTGAACGGAAACTCCACAAAGAAAACACAAACAACAGTCGTGCATTTCACGCATCGGCGCTTTCGGAGTTCCCCATTTGAAATCCTGTAAAAGTGTACTTTACATCACCGCAGAATCAAGACTTTTCATTGGGGAAATAAACGCCTATTCAGAAAACTGTGCGACTATGTCACACATATCGCCGGAGGAATGTGCCGCACCATGACCCAGCTCCCGTTCATGTTTCTACTAGTATAACTCACTGTTCCCTGTGTGTGTAGGTGTTCACGCCACATTAATGTCAATCAAATGTATTCTCAGGAAGCTGAAGACAACACATCGCCTCTTGGCCAGCACAACCAACGTTAAGAAGGATGACTCCGAAAAGTGAGGTCGGAGACAGGGATTATGAATGTATTTCCAGGTCGTCAGATGATATGTTGAGTGTCTCCGGAGCCTTCTGTGTATATCATCAGTCTCATATGTTCTTATCCTAATTCACCGACAGCCTATTTCACTGGAGCGTACTGATGTTCTTTTGATTATCTGCAACAACCCGGCCTTTAACAACCGTATAGTGTTGGAACATTGTATTTATTACAGCACTCCGGCTACAAATGATAGCTGTTCGTCTCCCTTTTGAGATTCCGAAGATTGTGTATACTAATTGCTTCTGTACTGCGCTGGCTGTGTAGTCCCGCACTAGCCTCCCGTGACCTTGGTTTTACCTATACCACACCTGCATCATTTTTAAACTCGCACTACCAACAACTGAGCCATCATCGTTCAGTAGCCGATCGCTTGATGACCTCAATAGTATAATATTTTGTGTATACAAGCAGCGAGCCGACGACCACTTCCAGGCATAACACAACAACGTTATTTCAGACAGATCTGGATACTATATTTGTTAACGAGCTTACATGTGGGGATTATGTTGACTTAGTTTAGGTGGACGAGGTTTGTATCATCGCCGTTGCCAGTTATTCAACATCTTGTTAAAGACAACTATATCACAAGTGACCTAGTGGATCAATCTCGGAATTTGTCTGGTGCATATAAATCTCCATGACCTGATGGATCTTAATCAAAATTTGCCTTTGTGAATATAAATCACAAGTGGCCCTTTAGATCTAAATCACAAAGCGATTTGGTGGATCTAAATCACAATTTGCCTTATGGATCTAAATCTAATTTGCTTTTGTGAATATAAATAACAAGTGGCCTGGTGGATCTAAATCACAAGTGGCCAGGTACGTACAAATCACAAGAACATAGAAGTTTAGTGACTTTAATTCGAACTTCTGTGGTCAAGTGAATAGTATTATGTGTGTGATCGTGGGGGAAATTCGAGCATCCAAATATCTCAAAAGACACACATATTCGCTTTCAACAAATCCTTTTACAGAAACCGTTCTTCTGAAATATTACACAAGTGGGTGTAATTAACACAAGAATATGACAAGTAACTGTCAATCACAAGTGACCAAGTGACATATTAATAGTGACCAAGTGACCAAGTGGATACACATCACAATCAACGCTTAGAGCAGGTAGATAATACGCATTATAAAGCCAATAAAGTGGCAAAGCGGACCTAATTCCCAAGTTGCGATGTTTATATAATTCACAGCAATATTGTTGGCAAGTTGGTCTAAATCGCAACGGTACTGCTCCCAGGTGGACCTATTTCACAAGACTGTCATCACAGATCAAGATCACCAGTGGCTACGTGAATTTAATTCACCATAACGTTGTCGCTAAGTGGATTTAAATCAACACGCCGCTGTCACTAAGTGGATCAAAATCATCACCACGCTGTCACTAAGTTGATCTAAATCAACACCACGCTGAGTGGATCTAAATCACCACGCTGTGACTAGTGGATTCAAATCACCACAACCTGTCACTAAGATAATCTAAGCCACCACAACGTTGCCCCTAAGTGAATCCACATCACCAAAACACCGTCCTCTATCGATCATTCACCACAATACTATCGCTAAGTGAATCTATATCAAAACAGCGCTGTTACTAAGTGGATTAAAATCAACTCTGATTGCTAAGTGGATCTAAATCACCACAACGTTGATTGGTAAGTGGATCTAAATCACCACAACGCTGTGGGTACGTGGATCTAAATCACCACAACGCTGTGGGTAAGTGGATCCAAATCACCACAAAGCAGTGGGTAAGTGGATCCAAATCACCATAACGCTCACGTAAAGTGGATCTAAATCGCCATAACGCTCACGTAAAGTGGATCTAAACCACAACTACGCCATGGCTAAGTGGATCTAAATCAACAACGTTGTGGCTAAGTGGATCTAAATAACAACAACTCGGTGGCTAAGTGGATCTAAATGACAACAACTCATATAAAAACATGCACGATGTCGGCCTCATTATTCAAACGCACTTAGTACACCAGACTCTCTAGAACGGCAGAGAAATCACCCTTGGCGAGATTCTGGCGACAGTCGCACGGGTACTGACTCCCCGAGACACATGGCAAACTTCACGAACAGCTACAACCATATACACGAACTAATGTGGAATACATTTAACACCAGCAACAGCAGTGGTCATGGTATCAACAACAGCATCATCGCAACAACGTTCTTTCCATATTACAGCATAACGAACGACTCCAACGTCGAGCAAAACCAAAGTATAAATTCGCCATGGGAAATGCTCAGCAAAGGCTACCAGGTGAGAATGATGTGCTGTCTGTGATTTGCTGTATTTCATGTGATATTTCGTACAAGTGCATGTCTCAATAGCGAATATAAATTATAGATTTACCTTTTAATGAAGGTCAGGACATTATTTTGGTTTGATCTGGGAAGTCTTTCTTCTCTGCGAAGTATTCATTTCTTGTCATGTTTAACAGATTTTGTGCCAATGAATGACGGAAAATGGGAAATAGGGGTTTGTCACAGTTATAAATAAAAGTTGTGGATATAGTAGCAGACATATTGTGTTATAATGCAATGGCAACATTTCGGTGATATAACCCCATGGCAGATACGGGAAGTCGCGTAAGACGATTAATCATCCCATGGCACGAAATCAGTTAAAGGTTAATTTTTTTTGTCTTCTAACTTGTCTAATTTGTGTTGTCCTTGTTTATGTAGAATGCATTTAACAACAGTATAACCATGGAGGGGGGGGGGGGGGGAGGAGGAATCACTAAACAAATATTTTTGTACCAATCCCTCAAGATCCAGTGACCTGTCATGGGAAGAATATGTGCCATGACGGTAAGCGTGGACGGTCATGACTCGCCAGTTCACTCGATCACTAGAGTCGTGGATCAGCTCAGTGTTCCTGTCTCGATCATACCACGTGGTCAAGCCATCCAGGTATTTACTTCTCTGTCTTCCCCTCGGTCTTGCCAGTTGTCACCAAGTTCTCCAATTTACGTCTTATAAACAATGTTAATAAGGAAAGCTAATCCACACACAAAGTTCAATCCAGCATAACTAGAAGTAGTGTGTATGGATTACGCTTGAGTTCAAAGCGAGCGAGCGCCCCCCCCCCCCCCCCCTCCCTCCCACCGAAAAAAAAATGTGAAGAACTTTCGCCCACAAGTCTGTCCAACTGTCCCTCTAGCATCAGCCAGGTATCTCGTCACGTGTAAATGATCCATCACATCTTGAGTCTATCCATGTTGTGGTATTCCTCTTCTCCGCCCCCGCTGTCAGTACACCTCCCTGTCAGTCATGCAACCTCCTTTGCGATGTTCTACAATGAAATGAATGTACAACTTGAATGTTTTACGGGGTGCACACATGGATACTGACGTCGGACACAATGACATTTCAGGCGTATAACAAGGTGTTACACATTCCCCTCGAAAGAGGAATGAAGAAGAAGGAGGAGGAAGAGGAGAGGAGGAGGATGTGGTGATGGAGGAGGTAGAGGAGGAGGGAAAGGATATCCTACAGTTAAATAACTTTCATCTTTTTTTTTTACCTCTTTCAAATCATATAACGACTTCACAGACATAATACTTTGACAAACATGTGCAGCAACTTACAGCAATCAAATGTGTGAAATCACGTCCACATTGTACTAATTAAATTCACATGCTGCAGTGTAGCAACTCTAAATACACAGCCGGCGGGGAGTAGATTAAAACAGACAAGCTTCGCCTACACAAGTGGTAACCATGATGGTAAGCCCGTGATGGCATGTCTACTGTCGCGGCTACTACTGGCTGCATGAACCACATAGAAGTGTGTGGCTTTCGCTCGCTCTGAACTCAAGCGTAGTCCATACGCGTGATATTGCTTCTAGTGCACTGGATTGATTTTTTTTAGCGTGCGGACTATCTTTCCCTATTAACAGTGTTCCCCGCCATCAGGCGAACTGAACCCTTGCGCATTAATCCCGAGGTCACGCAGACCTCTGATCTGCACTAAACCAAACTTACTATTTACTGCAATACTGTTTGCTGTTAGGAAAGATCTAACAGGCAGTTATGGACTGCTATAATGCACGTAGACTCACCTAACACCATCCAAGCAACACGTATAAGCATTTAACCAGTTCCATGTCCTTTGGAAAACCTCGCTCACATAACAACTTTCCGGACGACTTCTCGGTCACAAGCTAGATGTCCCGAGTCCGATACACCCATGTGGAGATCATCCGCCACATCCTGCACCCATCTTCTCTTTGGCTGACAGGTTGATTGACCAGGCAATTTTGCTTTAAGAAGTTTGCCGCTGCGTTCTGAACAAGAAGTCAAAGTTAGAGTTCAAATGACCGGTATAGGGAACGACCAGGCTATAACGAAGTCAGCCCACCGGAAGTACATATGCTTTAAAACAGCGGCGGTCTGCTGTGATATGAACCCCAGAAGGATCGCTAACAAAGAACTTCTAGAATATGAGGTGGGCCAGACACGTCGTTAAAAAATAAAAATCTTCTTCTGCAAGGTCATAAAATTACAGGTCATCAGTTAACATTACATCACAGTGCTGTATCACAGTTCATCTGGAAAGTTCCGCGGGGCTTTATCATTATCTGCGGGGTCTAATTATTATTCTCGCTCTCACACTGCAAGTCTGTCATTATACAATTCCTGCAGAGATCATGCATCAAACGCTGGCGATGTAACACATATAGCTGTCATTAGTATTCTACGAGCTTTCAGAACAAGCATTAAGTGGTCGCACTTGCAGCCAGACCTGAATTCCTAACATCGGGTTCCTGCGAGTGTGAGTAGTCAATCACTTACTCCGCTTAGGAAAGAAGGAGCAGAGAGTGGGGAGGAAGATTTGTCACAAATACTGGTAATACTCATCACCATCATTATGTGCCACGCTTACTAAGCGTGGGTGATTCTTGTTCGCCATTTCTCGTTTTGATGAGAGATCTTGTAACACCCGCAGCTCTCAATAATCCAGCCTGTGTTTTTTTCTCTATTCTTGGTATACCCAACAGTCATCTCTGTCCTTCGTAATCCCAACATTTTTATTTGTCCACGATATTCCCAACATTCTTCTCTGACCACGACATTCCTAACATTCTTCTCTGTCCACGATATTCCAACATTCTTCTCTCCACACGACATTCCAAGATTTTTCACTGTATACGATATTCCAACTTTCTTCTCTGTACACGATAATCCAACATTCTTCTTTGAATACGATATTCCAACTTTCTTCTCTGTACACGATATTCCAACATTCTTCTCTGTACACGATATTTCCAACATTCTTCTCTGTACACGATATTTCAACATTCTTCTCTGTCCACGATATTCCCAACATTCTGCTTTGCACACAATATTCCAACAATCTTCTCTGTCCACAATATTCCAAACATTCTTCTCTGTCCATGCCGCCACAACACTGTCTACATATAATCGTTATGATCCAGCTATCCAGGTATCAGCTGTTTGTGGTGGCCAAATTTTTCCACTTCTTCGCTCAACTTCCGAGGCGAGTGCGTCAAACCTCGCTAATCACCCCAAAGAGTGTGTCTGACGTCAGTGTGCATTTATGAAAGGTTTGCTTGCTTTAGACAGATTCCATCCAAGGCAACGGGCTCGTATTTACCCGTGGGTAGGTTTTAACTTTCTTAACAATTTGTTTCTTGGGCAGTGGACTTAAGGCCTACTCTTAGCGATTCCCAAATACACGCGGTTACCTCCTTTTGTTGTTCTTTGGTTGTTTCACCCCCCCCCCCCCCCCTTTGTTCCGAGAAGCCTACATACCAGTCTCACTACCCAAGCGATCAGTGGACTGAGTCACATCATTAAATACCAATGGCTTTTTGGAAAAATCCCCACCCTGTGGGAATCGAACCAGGTACTCTTCGTCCCTGAAGTGGACGCCGCCATCTGCTAGCCACTTCTCCTTCTACCGAATACGTGTAGTGTTCTCCAGCCCATGGTCATACACTCTTCTACCAAAGAATTCCGGAAGCAATCAATGTCATTGTCTTCTTGTTCCCGCAGTCACTGTCTCTCACATAACAGGATCATTATTTTTCCAATCTTTGTAATATGCCTCAAGACATTCAAACTGGAGAAGTATAATTCGTTTCCACTTTAAATTGGCTCCTACACTTTTTAGCTCATTTACCACCGTTGCTCGTCTAGCGGTCCCAGGGAACAAGTGCCTTTTCGCAGACATTTTCTTAATGAGTACATCCGTTGAATAAAGGACTTATTTTTCTTTCTTTCACTCACTTTGAACTCGACAGTATTCCATACTGGACTGATTGTTTTTCGTGTGGCCAAGTTTTCCCTATTATCAGTGTCCCCGCCATCAGACGAACCGAACCCGCTAGGAATTCTGAGGTACTTATAATTTACTTCCTCCAAGTCAAAGACCGTAGCGCGAGAACCCCGTAACCCTCCATGAACACCGACAGTTTAAGAGCCAGCAATCTTAACCTTTCGGCCACCCGACTTCCGAATACAGGACTGTAAAACATTGTCTTTACAATGTACAATGTTGCATGTCCTTTGCAGGGCACTGGGATGAACCCCAGGTTTGACTTTCTAGGACAGTGGTTCTCAACCTTTTTTGGCCCATGTACCTCTTCACCATATGTTCAGAATGTCATTCCTCCCCCGCTCCCTTTTCGCATTTCCTCCCTATAAACCCACTCCGCCTCTACACACTAGACGCAAATTAGAAGTTAAATTTAATAACATATAACAGAACGAGTCTAGAGATCTACATAAAACGTGATTTGCAGGTCTAATTACGTCATAAAACGAATTTCAGAATAGCGAGAAGTTCAGAACCGTAACGTATGGAGGAAAAACAATATCAAGTAATCGGTTCTTGTATTAATGCGATCTTTAAATAATCTTAATTCCACCCCCCCCCCCCCACCGAAAACCCTAAAATGGCCCCCCTATTCCCCCACCGGTTGAGAACCACTGTTCTAGGAAATTTTAGACTGAGTAGTTTGCTATCGCTTTCTGAACGAGAAGTTAACGTTTAAATCGAATTTACCGGTGCTTGGAATGAACCGACTACCCCGCCGTCTAGCGCGATATACCTCTAGGCCACGCTGACCTCTGTACACATTTATAACTAACTACTTTCCGGTTAGAACTTTAAAATGTTTGCTTGCTTGCTTGTGTTCGTTGGCTTGAGCTCCAACGCGAAGTCCTGTATGTCAGATGAAGGCATCCTGTTGTCCAACATCAGTGTGATGTCATACAGGACCTGAGGTTTGCGTGAGTATCCGTTGTCCCATATCTGGCTTATTGGTGTGCAGACTGGTGGTTCCTCGCCGTACAGGCAGACACTCTCCGACTTCGGAGGAAAGCTTTAAAATTATTAATTATTTCTGCTTTTTCTTACAATTTGCTCTTTCGAAAGAAGCATCCAGCAATTTACCCCACAGATTAGTATGTCCGACTTCCGGGCGGGATTTTTGAAATGCACAATAAGTGCGCAAGACTTTCTGCCATTAGCCATTGTCCGAGAATTCGAGTATCCGAACACACTGCCCAGGCGATGAGGCGGGCATGTTATATCATCACCTACCAATGGTTCCTTGTAAACACAGTCAGTCCTGTGTTTGGGACTGGCGGACACGTTAGTGTAATGGTTATAACTTTATGGTATCAGTGGCACGGGCGCGGTCAGACGAAGAATCCACGCCTGCACTCGCTGGTCGCTATGCGAAGGAAAGACTGGCGCACCCGTCTTCGTACACTCAGGCCTGACAAATGTCATGGTCCTAACACTTCGTGCACGCAGGCCTGACAAATGTCATGGTCCTACGCTTCACACGCGCACAGCAGATTTCTGATATGGGACTTTTTTTTTTTACATTGGGATTCAAACTCGGTACCTTCTGGAATTGATGCATTTCTGCAAACTCTACGTTACACCCTCTCTAGACTTTATACAATAACACATGTTACAGATCAACACAGTTGGGATAATCTACACGCAACCAAGAATTTAAATACAGCAAGTCAACCGCAGACAATCAATATCATGCGGATAATCAATAGACAGAATACCAATAAAAGTATACAGATCAATCAACTGCGGTCGATTACTAAATTGCCAAGCATAACGGGATTATAAAGAAATCACTCATCTTCTGGCATTCGATAAAACCAGAATAAAACCAGGGTGGTGGTGGTAGTTTGTGGGTGGTGGTGGTGATTGTGGTGGTAGTGGGAGCAGCAGCAGCCAATATAGTTGTTGTTGTTGCTGTTGTTGTGCGCTGATCGAAGTAATTGTAATTGTAAAATGTTAGACAAATGCTCGTGTTTCTGAAAACAACAAATGGCAGGAAGGTGAAACACGGAAGAAGCTGGCAATTAAAAAATTGAAAAAAAAAAAAAAAAAATTAAGAAAATGTCGGATAACAAAGACAAATAGAAAGACAGCCAGCCAGCCGGAGGGACGGACGGACGGAAGGAAGATAGAAGGAAGAAAGAAACAGGTATCGACATACAGAAGCACACACACACACACACATTCACACACACACACGCGCGCGCGCAGAAAGAGGGAAGACAGCCAGATAGGCAGCCAGACAGACATAAATCGGAATGGCAGTCATACGAACGGACAAACAGAAACTTCTTTCTTTCCCTGATAGTGAACTCCTGCGAAAAAGTGAGATATACGTTCTATACACATACACAATGTGCATACTCTTTAGTATATATCTGACTTGTTCGCAGGAGTTACACATGCATAACTGTTCGTATGGCCTGCTGCAGCCGTTACTGCTCTCATATATTATTTATTTTCTTCACCACTGTCCTACCACGTGTCCTAAGATGCCTCGTGTGACGATTGCTCCTCATTTGTTTCAGCGTGTGCACGGATACCTGGCCTTCGCGGTGTGCGTCTTCGGCATCATCTCCAACGTGCTGAACATCATTGTGCTGACCAGGAAGCACATGCGGTCACCGGTCAATTTCATACTGACCGCTCTGGCCATCGCGGACATCATGACCATGACCCCATACACGGTCATGGCCATGCACCTCTACATAATTAACAAGTATGTTCTGTGTTCTTAATGTCTTGTCTTACGTATGAGTTTAGGCCCGTATTTTCGCCGACTGAACAGTGCCAGAAGACATGTCGGGGGTGTGAGTTTAGGCCCGTATTTTCGCCGACTGAACAGTGCCAGAAGACATGTCGGGGGTGTGAGCTTAGGCCCGTATTTTCGCCGACTGAACAGTGGCAGAAAGCAAGTCAGGTCAGCATTGCAGCAGCCATCTTGACTTCCTAGGAAACGCATCTGTCACAAGTCTGATGAAGCTAGCCCTGCCTCAAAACCCTAATGGTGGGGACAATATAAATATGCCAGGCACTGGGGGTTAGCAAACCTGTGTACTAAGTCTCACAATCCACGTTCACAAGATTGTTAACATGACAGTTACCCATTTTCAAATAGGGAGATTCATTCATTCAGTAGTGTGTCCTTTGCATAAACTCTCGCCCATATCAACCTTCTGGAAAACTTCTCGGTCATAAGCAAGATGCCCCACATCCGATACACTCATCACAAGATCATCTGCCGCATCTTGCATCCATCTTCTCTTTGGCCTTTCTCTTCCTCTCTTCCCGGGCATATACCCTTCCATTATTGTTCTCTCCAATTTTTCATGACGTTTCAAGTGGCAAAAATATTTAAATTTTCTTTGTTTTATCCTCTTTAGTAGCCAACCCTTTTTAATATTCAGCTCTTGATGTATGGATACATTTGTTCTTTTCTGTATTCAATATATTCTTAGAACCCGTCTACAACACCTATATTCAAAGGCATTTATGCGCTGTTCAGCTTGTTTAGTAAGTGATGCCCCTGTCAAATGCCCAGATCAAAATTACAAGCTAGCGCGTTGTAATCATGCATTCAGTGGCATTACCGCCCACAACAGCCTTGCATGTTGCTTTGGAATTCCAAGACTGGGTGATATTTAGGGCGATATTTGACCCGAGATAAATACAAAGCCGGAGTAAACGGGGAGTGAAAGAGCACACTCTGCAATATAGAGACAGTGTCACAAATCAGTTTTCTGTTATGGGCCAGTGGTGTGACAGCGCCGTCACATTTTGTAGGCCGGGAGTAAGAAGATATAGCTGGCCAATCGTTCCCTCATTTGGCAATCGTCGAGACCAGGCGTCGAGACCAGGCGTCCGAGCGAATCAAGACATTACTAGGGGAGTTTGCTTTCAACGAACAATGAACTGTAATTTTCGCGGCGGACTGTTGTGTTGGCATTCTGGCAGCGGATTTATGCCTATGCGCGCTGTTGCTTTGTCGGTACTGCTGTTTGTTCCACTTTCACATGGGATAGTGAGGAGCCTTTTGTGTGATATTCACTGGCACAGGAACGGAGCATTATGGGAGCGATCCTTTGCCGTGAAGTTGGAACCGTAGCTAACTAGCTACCAGCTTCGCTAGCGGGACTGCTTAAAGTAAAGAGGTCTCAACTTTCAGACCGTGCGTTATCAGCTGTGGTCTCTGTGTCCAATCAATACACAGTGTGTTATAATATTTGTTACGATTAGTCTTAAAATACTAAAGAAATATGGCCAGATAGTTAAACGTGTAGCACAGTACAAGCTGCCCCTTTCAAAGAGCCCTTAACTTGGGGACGTAAATTACAAGTACCTCAGAAGTCGGAGACGATTCATCTGAGGGCGAGGAAAACTAGTAACTGAGAAAGATAATCTCAAGCAAAATCAATCCAGCGCACGTAGTGGTAGCAGGAGCAGCAGCAGCAGCAGCAGCAGCAGCAGCACAGAAGTATTAGCAACAGCAGCAAAAGCTGCAAGTGTGAGGTCTAGACTCGAGTTAGAAGACAGCACACGAAAAAAACCAAAATATAAAAAAAAAAAAAAAAAACATGATTTCGTGCAATCCCTGATTCAAATCTTGTCACTGGCTATATGTGAAGAGATAATCTGATTATGAAACACTCATCTGAGGTACAATGGAAAGTTGATCGTATTTATATCGGTCTTGCTTACACATGCGTGTCAGCGTTTCTACGACTGCAGCATCTCAGAGGGCAAGCTCTGTAACTGACTCATGCCAACAGCCATGCAAACATTTAGCAAAGCTTTGCAGTTTTAATTCTAAATGTTTCAAGCAACGTACCATGAGTTTTATGCTATTCTTCACGTATAATAAGCAGCGTGTCACGTGTGACTGGCTATTCTTCGTGTGCACCAAACAGCGTTTCTTGTGTGATTGGATATTCTTTGTGTGCACCAAACAGCGTTTCTTGTGCGATTATATATTCTTCGTGTGCACCAAACAGCGTTACTTGTGTTATTGGATATTCTTCGTGTGCACTAAATAGATTTTATTGTGTGATTGGATATTCTTCATGTGCACAAAACAGTGTTTTTGTATGATTGCATATTCTTCGTGTGCACCATACAACGTTTCTTGTGTTATTGTATATTCTTTGTGTGCACCAAATAGCGTTTCTTGTGTCATTGGATATTCTTCATGTGCACCAAACAGCGTTTCTTGTATGATTGGATATTCTTCGTGTGCACCAGACTGCGTTTCTTGTGTGACTGGATATTCTTCGTGTGCACCAAACAGCGTTTCTTGTGTGATTGAATATTCTTCTTGTGCATCGAACAGCGTTTCTTGTGTGTTCAACGTTTTTTGTATGTTCAGCTATTCTGTGTGTGCGTGTGTATGTGTGGTGTGTGTGTGTGTGACAGATTATTCATCACATGCACCTAGCACAATATCATGTATGATTGGCTATTTTTTTAAGCGTACGAATCAACCTTTCTTGTGTCATAAAGAGACTATTCTTAATGCGTCCCAAACAACGTGAGTTATGTGGTTGGCTATTCTTCACGTATACCAAAATAACACATCTCTTGCGTTGGTACTTGTTACCTTTAGCCATAACATTGTTTAATCACGATATGTTTGCAGCCAGAAATTTTACTGTTGCTTTGTTCTAAACACACAACTCACATTTCTCTGTTTCAGACCTGAGTGTTCTAAGGCGCACACCGAGCCATGGATGTATTTTGTCATGTTCCACAACCTCTTCATCATCGCCTGTCACATGATGGCCACGTGGTTAACCGTCTCCCTGGCGGTGTTTCGTTACATCTTCGTCTGCAAGCACCAACATGCCCTAACTATGTGCTCATTGAGGCGGGCGCAGATCACAGTTCTGACCGTGTTTATAGTGACAATTGTCTCCAATATGCCATACTTTTTTATGTACCGGGTGTCTATACAGGAAAACCCAGTCACCGGGGAATTCTGCTACTGGGTGGCCTCGTCGGAATTTGCTGACAAGCACCAAATGTTCATCAACTTCGTCCACTGGCTGTACGGTGTAGTCATTAAGATCCTTCCGTGTATTCTCCTAGCCTACCTCTCTACGCTGATCATCATCGCCATGCAGAAGGCCAAGAAACGTCGCGCACGTCTGCTCAACAACATCTCCCGGGTGATCGACCATGACAGTAGTAACGAACACAATCGTACGACCATGATGCTGGTAGCAGTCGTCTTGTGCTTTATCATCACGGAGATTCCTCAGGGGCTGGTGGCCTGGATCAGCGCCGTAGACAAATACTTCTACCATCACGTGTACTTCCACCTCGGAGACATCATGGACATCCTGGTGCTGATCAACAGCGCGGTCAACTTTATCCTCTACTGCATCATGTCAAAGCAGTTTCGCGATACTTTCATAAACGTATTCTTTGCTAAATGCCTTCCAGGATTCTTGCACCGGCTGAAGCAACATCCGAATGGCGGCGACTATAGAATGGTTCATACGGAAACAACTAATGTCTGAAGCTGGCTGAACACAACGTCTCTAAAGTACTCCTGATGGCTGATGGCACGTACTGTTTTATACCTACAGCCAAAAGTAAAGATCTTCCACGACTTTATTTACCAAAGCTACTGTCTGTATATTTGTGTGTGTATGCTTGTGATCAAATGTACAAGTGGCAAACATGAGAGAAGAGGCCTTGAGGCGGTCTTGTCGTGTCAGGATATTCAACCCAAAGACTGGTGTATAGTTTCTGAACAAACCACTCTTTCATTTCATATTGTGACATAAATGTAGTATTAGGAATACAGTGTGATAGTTTACCCTTGACTTTCACATCTAGATCGGTGTTTTGTGACCGCCGCCTTTGACACAATGTTCGGCTGCCAAAACAAGTGAATGCTCTGATAAGTTCGTTTAACATTGTCCACTTACTACAGTGGGCAATCAATTCTTTGGTCTAAGTTTGCAACACTCTGGAATGTTTCCCATCCTCCATCGCTAGACAGAAAGGCTGGTAGTTTAGGTGCATCAAGCTGATATCATGATGACGTTTCTCACTCTCCACGACTTTAGATACCTCGCTACAAACACAAGAATGTCCGAAGTTTTAACGGTTGCGTTAACGATAATCGTGACAGTAGCAACAAATTCTAATAGAACATACATATCTGCTATTATCAGCTTGTGATTAACTTTCTTCGTGTGATATAACCGCATGACACGGCCATTCAAATGGAGTGATATTATTTATAGATTTAAGGTGTTGATATAACTTAGAATGTGTTAGTTTATTATATTGTTACTCATATATTATCATGACTAGTATTTCTGGAACACTAGGATAAATGTGGTGTGTCTTGAAATTATAGTGACATATGTGACATTATGGTCACGTTAATGTGTTATGATGTTAGACTGTAATGAAACATATATCATTATTGTCACATAAATCTATGTTGCCAATGTAGTCATGAAAAATAGATCGTCATTGTCTCGTCGATCTATGTTACCAAAATCCTAATGAAAGATATGGCGTTTTGTCACGTCAATCTATGTTGCCAATATAATAATTAAACACACGGCGTTACTGTCGTGTTAATCTACGAAAATCTGAATGAACAAAATATATTGTAATTGTCACGTCAGTCTATTCTGCCAAAATCCTAATAAAAACTATGGCGTTATTGTCAAGTCAATATATTTTGCCATTATAGAATGAAAAACATGGCGTTATTGTCACGTAAATCTGCGAAAATTGTAATGAAAAAAATATATTGTTATTGTCATGTCAGTCTATGTTGCCACAATCCTAATGAATATTATAGCGTTCTTGTCAAGTGAATATATTTTTTTTTTTTTTTTTTTTTTTTTTTTTCCGCGTTTCCATCCTGTTACAGGATATTGCGATATAAGGTTCCGCTAAGAGACCAGATATTCGCGTGGTCTATTTGTGGACTTGTTCGAATGGCTTACTTGGTGATAGGGCACAGCTCACCATCCCGTAAGTCTCTAATACGTGCTGATATATATATATATATATATATATATATATATATATATATATATATATATATATATATATATATATATATATATATATAAATTGCTGGCGAAATCAGCATCATTCTAAATATTCGCCTAGGATTCCCAAATTGAGAGATGCTAACTTAACAGTCAGTAAAGTGTACCAAGAAAGACATATATAATTATCCTCATATTACACGAGCATACGACGCCAGGAGTAGTGCAGACCGTCAACTGAATACTCCAATAGTACAGCCAGCAGGAACATTGTATGTAGTGCTGTAACAATGAAGTTAATGTTGTTTTGTTGTGTTATCCTTCTGCCGGACAATCCCTGACTATGACAGGGTCAGTTATTTAATCCCGTTCATCTTAGTGTCAATATCTCACAGTTATTAAAGACTGTAGGTCTGTTGTATCCTGAGAAATGTCTTCTTAACATGTATTAATATGTAGCTGTTAAACTTCCATCAAGATGTTCGACTTTGTTATCTATGTAGTATGCGTGGGTGTATGCACGCGCATGTACTCGTATAACACGCCTGATGCTAATTAATAATAATCACGTGATACAAATGAGATTGTTGTTCATCAATATCGAGTTTCTCTTGTGTGTGCAGTCTGATTGTGTACTTTCTTTTTAGTTTACTGCGTTAATGCCCATATGAGGGTGCCAGTTTGCATTCTATCCTTTAATTTGTTCCATAAATTACCCAAAATCACACAGGTTCCGATGTCTAGTTTACTAAGCTTCAATTGCGGATGGGAAATACATGTGCTACGATTCTTGTGTTTCCCCACGGGACTATCCTGGGAAACAGCTACAGGTTTGGCTAACGAATTGAAGAGGATCGACCTGTTTCTCCATGTTGGTGAAACATGGCAGAGACTACAAATTATGCACGCTGCCAGGCTGATAAACAGTCACAGTAATTACTCACTGATGGTAATATTTGGTGCATGTCGTGTCGACCTGTTTCCTGTTTACCATGATAACATGCAGTCATAAACAAATACAAACTCTTCAAGTCGTGCGAGAAATAACAACTCGGATCTGCGCAGTTCTAGCAGTATTAAGATCAACAACACGCGAATATATGGGAAAGTCAAAGCCATGACCAGACAAATCTTGTCTTTAATAATCCAAATACACATTTTCTATCCTTGTTGCCTCCTCTCCTACATTAGGTTGTACAAGACAACTAGATCTTAAACAGCCGCATAAATCCTCACATGCTCAAACATGTTGATTTCCTAGACCACTACTAAATGCAAGAGATCTGAACTAACGATGCTAATGGCAGCGGGCTGCCAGCCATCGCCACAACAAGGATATACTGACTCCCAGAGCAACTGAACAGAGACATGGTTGATTCCAAGCCGCAACGGCAGCAAACCAATACATCTGTACCCCAGCAACAAACCGTTCATCCACATGGCAGGCAGTAAGTAGTAGGCTGGCCGCCAGATTCACGACTCTCGTGATCGTATGAAATGGCAAAACGTGACTGCTCGCGCTTATCGGCGTGGCACATGATGATGAATACGTCCACTACTCTCTACTTGTTTCGTCTACTTCTATGAGCGCCAAACAATACGTGTGTGTTTGTTTATTTATGAAAACTGTTTTCCTAACCTCAGAAGGTTCGCCAATTGATATTTATGTGTAATACGTGCACAACATTGGAACCGATCACTTAATTGTTGTCTTTATATGTTCTTTAACGCACTTGACAAGGTTAAAATTCTTCTTCTTCTTCTTCTTCTTCTTCTTCTTCTTCTTCTTCTTCTTCTTCTTCTTCTTCTGCGTTCATCCGGAGTTTTTTTTTTCCGGACGTGATTGCGTTGTGCCTGTTTACAGCAGAGCTGTGTTCTTGCGCCGTTAGGCCGACACATCCGACTTCTGCGGGCATTTGTTGACCGGGTTAACCTTCCCGGGGACGTTAAAATTGAAAGCTAAAGTTACCGACCGGGATTCGAAATTGTCATCCCCAAATTTACTAGGCAATTTTACGCTCAGCAGTTTGAGTTTGCCATTGCTTGCTGAATGAGACGTCAACGTATATGTGCAGTTTAACGGTGTGTGAAATGACCTCACTACGTTGACGGAAAAAGCTGAGAAAGTTTAGGCGGCAGAGCGTTACAATTAATGAGAAGAAAATCAAAATTAATAGTAATTGTGGCATCGATACTAATTATCATTTAGTTGACTGAATTCTTCAGAATTCTACTATAACAGTACACTCGATCAGTAACTAAGTTTTCGCAACCAATACATCTATACATGAAAGATACATAATCTATATTGTTAACAACATGCATTTAACCGTAGTGTAACAAAACAAACACCCGACATGTATGGTCAATGCCAAGAAGGAAAGCAACGGCAAACTACCTTCTTTAAAAGTGCTAGTTCATTATCTTTCGCTTAAAGAATGGCGAGTCATGACCGCCCACGCTTTCCGGAATGGCACATGATTGACTGATTGATAACACAAATTTATGTCAAAAGATGCATCAAAGAAATATTAAACACAGAATAGGACACAATAGATTCAAGTACCGCAGGTGTAGTAAACTAAACATAGGAGACAATGGTACATGCACATGTGAAACTGGCAAACTGACAGCTAACTAGCTGTTGCAGGAGTGTCCAACATATGCAGAGAAAAGTATGTACGTCCACACCCACTCCATTAGAGGACATATTTGATGGATATGTCAACAAGCTAGAGTTGACTGAATGCTGCATTTTTGATTAATTCATATTGATTGCAGAAGGTGAACGATGAAAAAGAAACACAGAACATACAATAACCGGTGGAAGCATGTGTAACTGAAACCTAATCTTCCACGTTGCTACAAAAATGCTCACGTTGGGAATCAATTTATATCCTCCCTCTCCGCAGTTGTTAACAATATATGTGCTGCTTGAAGATATCCGGGCTCTGCGCAATTTTCTTTTTGAATTGAAGTTTAGAATTTGGAAGCGATGGAGATTTCGTCTTACAGAATCGATATGGTGCAAAATATATGACACGCAGGCTTCTTTCTTCGCCTCATCCTCCGCATTGTCTTCTTCCTCTTCTTCTCCTCTTTCTCCTCTACCTCATCCTCTTCCTCCTTCTCCTCCTCCACCTTCTTCTTCTTCTTCTTCTTCTTCTTCTTCTTCTTCTTCTTCTTCTTCTGCTGCTGCTGCTTATTATTATTTCTTCTTCTTCTGCTTCTTTTTTCCCCACTGTATAATGATTGCAGGCAGTCATCCCGTGTGCACTGCTTCAACAGAGTTCTTTACACCTCTCGACTTCTAGAGAACTCCCTAGTCCGATGCAATGGAGTTCAGGTCGCCGTAGCCCTAAATAGAGCTTTCATGTATCGGTGAAGAGACTTTTCTCCTGACCTTCGCCTCTAAGACTGTGGTGCTAAGCCTGCACCGCCCTCTCCAGGCCAGAAGCAATTGGATGTGATAGATCGGTACTGGATTTTCATATCTCCGGAGAGGCATGTTACGGTGTAACCAGATTATGATTCGGCTCAGCAAATAGACGCTTACAGAGACAGCTTAGATTGGTAATGTTTCCCCAACAGGTGTTAAGTGCGAGGGAAAGTCATTAAGTAACATGAATTGTATTATAAAGTACATGGAAGAGTAATGCTTAAGGGCCAGTGGAAAATCTTATTTCAGTGCATAAACTGGCTCTTAAGCAATACATCACGCACAAGTCGAGAGGGACAAGGAGTTTGTGTATGTACAATGTTGTTTGTCCATCAAGAATGATGATGACCATTCATTTCATCCAGTGGGGTTGAAAGTATGGAGCCGTGGGTTCTAAGATGGCTGATAAGGCCTATTTTGGCTCGAAATGTTCTTTGACAATGTGGACAAAGAATGCTTGACGTTTCTGGAGGAGGATTTCCTGCAGTGTGTTTTCTGTCCTGCCTTTTCTTTACAGCTCTTGCAGTCCTGGTTGCCTCAAACATGACTGCACCCTTGTGTAATGATGCACGACACGAATTTCGGTCTCTGGCTGCAGTCTCCCAGGTGTCATGATAAATTCCAAAAGCATTCAGAGAGATTTTCAGAGTGTCTTTAAAGCGTTTCCTCTGGCCACCTTGGGAGCGTTTACCACAACGCAGTTGATGAAGAATGACTTGCGCGATGACTTGGATTAAAGTGAGGAAGAGTTGCGAAATTCGTCGACCTCACTCTCTCGCCTGAGTCCATCTGAGTCCAGTGGCAAGACAAGTCGAGACGACTGGAGACGAATACAGGTGCAGTGGATGACCAGGGCGCTCTACGTGCCTTGCCGTGCTCATTACGTTCCACAACGCTTTGCAGGTAAACGCCGTCTTGCCCGTTGAATCAGGAATGATTTCTTCCGAGCAGTCTGCCGAATCCTGTTTTCACATGCTGGATAGGCATACCCTTGTTTACCGCTTGGTTTGACACCAAATCGGCTACCCACGCCTGGTTTAGCCAGCCTCTCACAGCTGTTGCCCGGGGGGTGGCCGCTGTCGCATGCTGACAGCTACTAGGAGCCACAGGCGCAAGCTGGGTGTCAGGCTTGGACCAGTGAGGGATGGGTCCTGAAAAAAAAAAAAACATGAGAGTCATTCTTACGTATGTACAATAGCGATTACTAAATGGTTGCCCCACTACTGACTCGCACCGAGAAAGAACAGTGGGTGTTATTCGTTGGCTGTGATCAGAGGGTTCGAACCATTTATGGAGAAGTTGTTTGGGACAGAGGAGAGTGTACGAACTAGTGAATATGAGGCACTCGATGCTGTGGAAACACCCGTTGTCTCTGGTTTACAAAAAAAAAAAATCAAGAGGCAGGAATCCGTTGGGACAGTCATGACAACCATCGTTAGGGATATTATGGACCCTATGTTGATGTATTAAAAAGAAACAGGTGTAACTCCGACAGTGCTCGATGCAGTAACATGTCAATAACAAACCGAAGCCAGCAATGCGAGCAACATGCCGGGAACTTCTGTCAAAAGGAATATTGTAGCTGCACGATAACGCCCGCCCTCATAGGACAGCAGATACAGTTGATACACGTGTTCTGAAATGTAAGTCTTGATACATCCAGTTTACAGTCCATTAGTTAGTTAGTTAGTCGCAGTTCCAACTTCACAGCAACGGGTCGTCCCCATTATGCTCCGTTCCTGTGCCAGTGAATATCACACAAAACGCTCCCCACTGCCCAATGTGAAAAGTGGAAAAGACAGGAGTCTCGACAAACAACAGCCCGCACAGATACACTGTGCATAATGCCGCCACCAGAATGTCAACACAATAGTCCCCCACAAAACACCCAGTTCATTTCTGATGGAATAGGCAGTCATTTTCCCATCTAAATGTTTCCAAGATGTTCACCCACACAGTCCACGAAATACAGTTCATCGTCGATGGCAGTGGCAGTCAACCAGAAGCCCAGCAGCCACGCATTTCTGCATAAGGCAAAGACCGGTCAACTCTGGGACATAGCCATCGCGCCGAACATGCAGTCATGTTCCAAAAAACCTTGGGCAGATTCAAAAGCATTTCACACGAAACTTAACGCTCACAGTGTCGCGCCACGCACTCACTCAGTAACAGGGCGACGGAACCATCAAGCCTCCTTAGTCGCCTCTTACGACATGCGTGGTAGGCTGCAGTGTTGCTATTCTTTGCTTCCCTTATGGGCCCCGGCAACACACGGGAGTACAGTTTACAGTCCATGCTTTGCGCAAACGGACTTTCTCTTGTTTGGACCCATGAAGTAACATTTGCGGGGTCAGAGGTTTGCAGACAACAACGAGGTGATGGAGGCGGTGCAAAATTGGTGTTAAGGTCACGCCCAAAAACCTTTTCCTGGGAGGCATCAACAAGCTAGTGGACAGGTGAAACAAGTGTGTTGCGAGACAGGGGCACTATGTTGAGAAATAATACACACACAAAATTTGTGGCTCGTAATATTGTAGAAAAGTTATTTGTACACTTCCTGTTTGTACAATTCCGATTTCGCACTTAACGACTTTCCCTCTTAAGTCATTGTCAAAAGACTCTAATCTAATGCCCAGAGGGAACCTATTATGCATCGAATACGCCACTCTTTATCCATCACCTTGTAAGTAAGAATATATAGTATATCGGATTGACCTCAAAAAGGATAATATTCCAAAACACGTGAAGAAAAGACAGCTGCAGACAGCTGGAAAAGATATACAAACATGACATAATGACAGACGCCAGTCCGACCTGAAATCTGGATGGCTTACAGTCACACAAACAGAACGACGGACATAAAGTCGAACCACAATTCGACGGCACACGGTACCACAGGCAGACAGAAAGGCTGACGGAACGATAAACATCAACTCGACCTATACCATCACGACAAACAGACATACAAATAGACATGGCTCGACTCACAGAAGACTAACATCAAAGCAATCACAGTAAACAATGGCCACACGGCGGAGCCAGGCACGAATATGCTCAATGTGCTACAAATGTCAGCGCTGTTGCTTCAATCTACAAAACTCCAGACTTCGTTAGAGGTCACGGCATCACGCTGTAAACATCTCTATCGACATTAGGTTCCAATTGCGCACATTTTGGTATTTAGGAACCTGATGTCTGCACATGATAGCACACATACGAGGTAAGCTCTACGGCACAATTCGGCACCCTGTACGCCGGGGATTTCGAACCCTGCATTTTCAATACAGAAGGCGTGGCTGAAAAGATAAGAGCGCTTGCTCTAAACTCATGCCGGGGTAGGGCGTTCAATCCTTACGCCAGCATTCAGTTGGACTTAAATATTGATTTCTTGTTCAGAAATCAATGGCAAACTGCTGAACGTTAACTTACCTTAGAAAATCAACATGGCGTGCACATGAAAATGTCCAATATATAAAGTAATTTTCAATATGTAAAATAATTTCCCATATAAAAAATAATTTCCAATATATAAAGTAATTTTCAATATATAAAATAAGTTCCAATATATAAAGCTATTTCCAATTTATAAAGTAATTTCCAATATATAAATAATTTCCAATATATAAATTAATTTCAATTATATAAAATAGTTTTCAATATATGAAGTAATTTCCAATATATAAAATAATTTCCAATATAAAAAATTCAATATAAAAAATAATTTCCAATTTATAAAGTAATTTCCAATATGTAACGTAATTTCAAATATATAAAGTAATTTCCGATATATAAAATAACATTCAATATATAAAATAATTATCAATATACAAAAATAATTTCCAATATATAAAGTAATTTCCAATATATAAAAATAATTTTCAATATATAAAGTAATTTCCAATATATAAAGTAATTTTCAATATAAAACATAATGTCGAATATATAAAATAATGGACATTTTTCACGCCTTGAGACAGATTCGGTATAGGGTTTTTACTCTATATTTGTATAGACCCATCAACACTGGATACGTGATGCGGCTAATACCACGACATCCGCCTTGACTCGCCGCTACATGTCCAGGTGCTTGTTTTAGGATAGGTCAACAACATACAGATAGGGAGGAAGAAGAAGGATACCAATCTCAAGGTCTATTACTTTAGGGCAATGGGTGTCTGCTATAGCTCTCATCTGGGAAAGAAATCGACGCCGAATAATGGACCATGCCATTCTGTGCCTAATAGCTTTCCGGATCCGGTCATGGATATGCACTACTGACGAGCTCAAATGAGGGCGAAACTCGAGTATAGTGCTTCCATATTGACGTGGATAGGCCTTAGGTTCATACCAGAATGTGATCGGCGTTGCCAGTGGTGGGTTGTGCTCAATATTTAATAGCTATGTAACTTAATAAATAAGAGGGGGGGGGAGAAAGGAGGGGGAGGGGAGACAACCCGTTCTCTTAACTTAGGACATTCATTCACCAAGGGTCTCTGTGGTGAAATGGTTAAGCCGCTTGCCTGGCGGGTTCGTTTCCAGAATACTTCATTTAGTTGGCAAGTACAACGTTCTCGGAGGTTCCTGTTGTTGTGCGCGACGTTGTCGACGGCCTGGCTGCGAAGAGAGCCCGCGTCAAGTGTAATTACTCACTTACACTGGAACAATCTGGAGTAAGCGATGGTAGATCAGGGCAGGGCCACAAGAAACAAGGGCCGATGGAAGGCTATCAAACATTGAGGAAGACAAGATAAACAGGCTGCAATCACACTGCATCAGATCCGACACCGGGGGGATAGCGGAGACCGATTCCTTCGCGGAGGGAAGTTTGACAGTAAACAGTGACATTGATTGAACGATTTGATAGCACTTGATACTCGCGTTGTAAATGGTTGGTGTACGGGATGTGTGAACAATTTTCCTTATTTTCTCTACACGGACCAATCGATTACTATTTACACGTACACGCGCAGGCTCGCGCGTGTGTGTGTGTGTGTGTGTGTATATGTGTGTGTATGTGTGTGTGTGTGTGTGTGTGAAATGGGGAGTGTGGTGCCGGTCGGGATAAAAGGGCGCACTGTGTGTGTAATAGACGGACTACAACAACACCCGACAGAAAGTGTGGTCAGGTAGAGCCCACACGCCTAAGAAGGCAATCTTGTATATGTGTGTGTGTGTGTGTATGTGTGTATGTGTGTATGAAAGGGGGAGTGTGGTGCCGGTCGGGATAAAAGGGCGCACTGTATGTGTAATAGACGGACTACAACAAAACCCGACAGAAAGTGTGGTCAGGTAGAGCCCACACGCCCAAGAAGGCAATCTGCCTATGGGAGGAGGCTGCCAGAACAGCAACCTCAACCGTCGAAGTCAGAAGATGTTAGCCTAAGTGGCATGAGACTAGAAAGCGGACATCAACGCACTACACCGGAGTCTTTGCATCAAATATTGCAAACACTGATCGCAGAAGAATAGGAAGAAATGTCTTTATTGACTGTGCAATCTCTGTATAATGGAACGTTAGTATAAATGTCTATATAATCTTTGTATAGGGGAAAGTTAGTATAAATGTCTATATAATCTCCATGTAATGGAACCTTTGCATATATTTCTATATAATCTCTATGTAATGGAAACTTTGCTTACACCTGTATATAAACTACATATAATGGAATCTTTGCATTTATCTATATATAATCTCTATATAAAGGAACGTTACTGTGGCGAAGGAGTTACGGACGCAGTCCTTAGTCCCGCATACCGCGTTCGAAACACAGCTGCGGGCGATTTGGTAGCAAACCGCCTTGCTTTGATTGTTTTTTTTTAATGAAATGGTATGGGTGCCGGTCGTTCAGAAAGCAATAGCAAAATCGCATATCCTTTACAGGACATCGCTGTCAACATCAGCATCTTTCAGTTGTCATGTAACACCTAGACCAGGGAGACCGGCATAACAGCAAACTACTGAACATAAATATGCCCAGGAATCAGGAACAGTAAAAACATGCTGGGGTTGACTGCTACGTCCTTAAAGGATAGGCAAATAACTAGGTTTGTTTTTCTATATATAATGAAACGTGTGTGTATTCTGTACATAAGCTCTATATAATGAAATTTTTATATATATATATATATATATATATATATATATATATATATATATATATATAAGCACGGGTGGCTCTGTGTATCGACCATATCTGTATGGTAACAGTAATTACAGCAAGTAACTGTCTGGGCTATGTCAAAGTGGTTTCACCCAGAGGACTGACGACCTCATCGCCTGATTGACACAGCGATCGCCGCCGAATACTGATGGCTATTGTCATGGGATGTGACAACATACAGAGGCTGGCCCAGTCAAAGAGTCCTCTTTCCTCATCCCTCCCTCTGCCCAATAAAGTAAGATAGATAGAAAAGAGTTGGATGTTGAGTGAAACACGTCGAGGGGAGTAATAATGCGATAAAATTAACAGTAAGAGTTAGAAACATGAGAGAGAGAGAGAGAGAGAGAGAGAGAGAGAGAGAGAGAGAGAGAGAGAGAGAGAGAGAGAGAGAGAGAGAGAGAGAGAGAGAAGACGTGGAAGGCATTTATGGAGACATAATAAGAAACATCTGGAGATATTGCTACGTTGCGATTTTTTTATTTAAAGAATGGTGCTGGGAAGTAATCGAAATAAGGGCAGAAACAGAAGTGTTAAAATAGATAGGACAAGAACACTGTAGCTAAATGAGGTTACCCGAAAGGCATTAACAGGGATGACAGATAAGTACACCTTCGTAGTGACATTTTAACGAGAAAGAGAGCGCGCGGGAGAGACAGAAATAATAATGCCACATGAGGAGATATAGATAATAGAACCACATGATGAGACAGAGATAATAGAGCCACATGATGAGATAGAGATAATAGAGCCACATGAGGAGATATAGATAATAGAGCCACATGAGGAGATATAGATAATAGAGCCACATGATGAGATATAGATAATAGAGCCACATGATGAGATAGAGATAATAGAGCCACATGATGAGATAGAGATAATAGAGCCACATGAGGAGATATAGATAATAGAGCCACATGATGAGATAGAGATAATAGAGCCACATGAGGAGATAGAGATAATAGAGCCACATGAGGAGATATAGATAATAGAGCCACATGATGAGATATAGATAATAGAGCCACATGAGGAGATATAGATAATAGAGCCACATGATGAGACAGAGATAATAGAGCCACATGAGGAGATATAGATAATAGAACCACATGAGGAGATAGAGATAATAGAACCACATGATGAGACAGAGATAATAGAGCCACATGAGGAGATAGAGATAATAGAGCCACATGAGGAGATAGAGATAATAGAGCCACATGAGGAGATAGAGATAATAGAGCCACATGAGGAGATATAGATAATAGAGCCACATGAGGAGATAGAGATAATAGAGCCACATGAGGAGATAGAGATAATAGAGCCACATGAGGAGATATAGATAATAGAGCCACATGAGGAGATATAGATAATAGAGCCACATGAGGAGATAGAGATAATAGAGCCACATGAGGAGATAGAGATAATAGAGCCACATGAGGAGATATAGATAATAGAGCCACATGATGAGATATAGATAATAGAGCCACATGAGGAGATATAGATAATAGAGCCACATGATGAGACAGAGATAATAGAGCCACATGAGGAGATATAGATAATAGAACCACATGAGGAGATAGAGATAATAGAACCACATGATGAGACAGAGATAATAGAGCCACATGAGGAGATAGAGATAATAGAGCCACATGAGGAGATATAGATAATAGAGCCACATGAGATAGAGATAATAGAGCCACATGAGGAGATAGAGATAATAGAGCCACATGAGGAGATATAGATAATAGAGCCACATGAGATAGAGATAATAGAGCCACATGAGGAGATAGAGATAATAGAGCCACATGAGGAGATATAGATAATAGAACCACATGATGAGATATAGATAATAGAGCCACATGATGAGATAGAGATAATAGAGCCACATGAGGAGATAGAGATAATAGAGCCACACGAGGAGATAGAGATAATAGAGCCACATGAGGAGATATAGATAATAGAACCACATGAGGAGATATAGATAATAGAGCCACATGAGATAGAGATAATAGAGCCACATGAGGAGATAGAGATAATAGAACCACATGAGGAGATATAGATAATAGAGCCACATGAGATAGAGATAATAGAACCACATGAGGAGATAGAGATAATAGAGCCACATGAGGAGATATAGATAATAGAGCCACATGAGGAGATATAGATAATAGAACCACATGATGAGATAGAGATAATAGAGCCACATGATGAGATAGAGATAATAGAGCCACATGAGGAGATATAGATAATAGAGCCACATGATGAGACAGAGATAATAGAGCCACATGAGGAGATATAGATAATAGAACCACATGAGGAGATAGAGATAATAGAACCACATGATGAGACAGAGATAATAGAGCCACATGAGGAGATAGAGATAATAGAGCCACATGAGGAGATAGAGATAATAGAGCCACATGAGGAGATAGAGATAATAGAGCCACATGATGAGATAGAGATAATAGAGCCACATGATGAGACAGAGATAATAGAGCCACATGAGGAGATATAGATAATAGAACCACATGAGGAGATATAGATAATAGAACCACATGAGGAGATAGAGATAATAGAGCCACATGAGGAGATATAGATAATAGAGCCACATGAGGAGATATAGATAATAGAACCACATGATGAGATAGAGATAATAGAGCCAATTGATGAGATAGGGATAATAGAGCCACATGATGAGATAGAGATAATAGAACCACATGAGGAGATAGAGATAATAGAGCCACATGAGGAGATAGAGATAATAGAGCCACATGAGGAGATAGAGATAATAGAGCCACATGAGGAGATAGAGATAATAGAGCCACATGAGGAGATAGAGATAATAGAGCCACATGAGGAGATAGAGATAATAGAGTCACATGAGGAGATAGAGATAATAGAGCCACATGAGGAGATAGAGATAATAGAGCCACATGAGGAGATAGAGATAATAGAGCCACATGAGGAGATAGAGATAATAGAACCACATGAGGAGATAGAGATAATAGAGCCACATGAGGAGATAGAGATAATAGAGCCACATGAGGAGATAGAGATAATAGAGCCACATGAGGAGATAGAGATAATAGAGCCACATGAGATAGAGATAATAGAGCCACATGAGTAGACAGTCATAAATAATGTAGCCACATGAGGCGAGAGAGAGACAGAGAGAGAGGGAGAGAGAGAGAGAGAGAGAGAGAGAGAGAGAGAGAGAGAGAGAGAGAGAGAGAGAGAGAGAGAGAGGACATAATAGAACCACATAAACAGAGAGCGAGAAATAATGAAATAACAGGGACACATGGGCGAGAACATATGTGTGTGTGTGTGTGTGTATATATATATAATTCGCATATCCTTTTACGGGACATCGCTGCCAATATCAGCATCTTTCAGCAGATTGTTGATTTCTTGGCAAGATTACGCTCAGGAGTTTGCCTGCTTTCTGAGCGGCCGGCTCTCATACCCCGTAAGTTACTTACCGACACGGAGAGAACCGCGACCAATTCTCGTGCACGTCACATTACTCACGAGAGTATACGGGATTACGGAGAAAGTTGTATAACTCCTGGACCAGGGAGCCCGGAATATATATATATATATATATATATATATATATATATATATATATATATATATATATATATATATATATATATATATATATATATATGCCGACAACGGCATGGGTGCGGTTGAACGAGATTTCCATGCCAGCTCTCGACTTCCGCTACAGGATGGAAAGACGGACTATGTGCCTCTCCATTGACCCAGGTCTACCATATGTGATGGTTCTAACACTCCCCACACCCACAACAAGTTTCTGCTTTTTGTTTTTTTTTGTTTGTTTTTTTTTAAACAACAGATTCTTCTTATCTTTTTTGTAAATGTAACCCCCCCCCCCCCCCCCCCCCACCACATATTATTACATAGACATATCATCAACGTTGTAATATAACCTACACAACGACAGCCGGCTGAACCAGGTCCAGGGTTTGTTGTTGTTGTTGTTGTTGTTGTTGTTGTATTTTAGTTATCCCCCGCCCCCTCCCTTTCAAATCGAATCGAATGGAATCATCATCGAATGTCATGTCTCAATTGAAAGTAATATGCTTATAATAAGTCTGCAATACTCTTTGCCCCTGCCTCTTCGCACTCATTCAGGCTCATCCCTGGCAATCTCTTGATGTTGTCTGCCCAGGGATAGGAAGGAGTTGTGTCTCTATATAATGCCATAAATTTCTTAATGTCCTCACCTTTATCTTATTCACACAAACAAAACTGGATCCTCTACGTATTTCATGCTGCTAAGCAGTTCGTAATCCCGCATACCGCGTTCGAAACACAGCTGCGGGCGATCTGGAAGCAGACCGTCTTGCTTTCTTCTTCTTCTTCTTCTTCTTCTTCTTCTTCTTCTTCTTCTTCTTCTTCTTCTTCTTCTTCTTCTTCTTCTTCTTCTTCTTCCGCGTTCCGAACCATTGAGGTTCTTTGCTGCAGATACAATCCGTCTCCATTCGTCTCTCTGATTGACCTTCTCTTGCCAGTCGCTGATTCCAAGTGCTTGTAGGTCTAATATATATATATTATCTCTCCACCGTCTTCTTGGTCTACCTCGGGGTCTACGGTCATCTATTTCCTGAGTGTAGGCGAGTTTTGTTTCCCTATTATCTTCCATTCTTTCTATATGCCCCAGCCTTGCTTTGGTTTTTATAAAATTGTACGAGTGCCGGTCGTGCAGAAAGCAATGGAAAACTACTGAACGTAAACTTGCCAAGAAATCACCAACAGCCAAAAATGCTGGGATTGACTGCGGCGTCCTGTAAAGGATATGCAAGTAACTTTTCCATAAATATGGAGGCGTGTCTTCTCTGTAATAATTTGTATTTTATGTATAAATATTGAACAGGCGAGCTGAACATATACACATTGTCCCAACTTTCGGTATATCTATAAGACTTGGTAAACACTTTCTTGATTTTCCTGCTGCTTTTTTGTTTCTAGTAAAAGCTTCTCATTAATATGCTGTTTTAATACTTTATTTTTAATTCACCGCAAACAAACCGCGCAGTTATTTTTAGCACTGACATAGATCTGGTGGGATTTTCAGAAGAGGGATATCGAGGTTTGCTTCGTGGTCGGTTGACAAGTGTGTTTGCGGCAAGATGTATCCAAAACCGCATGTCAGTGTCTTCGCAAACTGAACGCCAGATACATCAAAGATAAGCGCAGACAGATGGGACATACATAAGATAAGACGAGTAGCACAAGATATGGATATACACTCCGACGACAGTGAGGGCCCTCCGGACCCAGACACATTTATTGCATCCATCGATCAGTCTGGCAGTCCACCACACACTCTACCGGAAGTGATCGACAACACATTCATTTTATATGATTCTTTACTGCACAGAGTTGTTCACGTCACACAAATGACTCTACCCCCAAACACAAGTTGCAGTATATCAACACGCCCCTACACCCACTAAGGAATCACCCTGATGTCAAGTGAATTCCCAGGAACTCCCAGAATTCCTTTGTTTGCAGTGAATTAAAAAGGAAGTGCCGTTATTTCTGTCATTAATAATTTGCCACAAGTTTATACTTCCTCGTGGCATTTATTTGTGGATAGAAAGATAGAGGAAGTATAATAGTGCGATTGTTATAGCGATTATACGGCTAACGGTCGGGGTTCAAAAACAAAGTCATGGCCAGGTCGGGGAATTGAAATAGTAATTAATTGCCATGCTGTGCAATTTATTTATAAGCAGGCAAGTGCACGGTCAAGCACCATAGCTTGGTTAGGTGATGGCGATGACGTGGGTTGACAACAACCTACATACGACACAGAAGCCATCCGGACTAGAAAGGAGAAGGACGCATTGTGATTCCAGGGAGAATTGGTAACATCAGGCAGATAAAAGATGATATATTTTTGTACAAAGTAAAGAGATGATGAGGAATAATTATCTACATCTTTTGATGCGATCCATATAAGTTAAACTCTGGGATAGATATACGAACCTCCTTTCGATTTTTATAACGTAACTTGTAATGGATGAATCCCAATTTTTGTATGACCAGACGACTATGTGGAACCACAACCCGAAAGTACATTTAATAAACTTCGAGGCGAAACCTGATGGAAGCTGTTTCTTTTCATTGCATTGTCGACTTTAGCCTCGACGCGTTACAACGATTATGAGTTGGTATTCTGACTAGGAGTTACATTGATCATTGTTCACAACGCTGAAGTACCATGTCGCCATCTTACAAACTGCTGTGTAACCTGGCCACCGTAGACTCCTCTGCGGCGGTAAGCCATACTTACTGGCGACACTGCTAAAGAAGTCAGCCAAAGAAGATTCTTGACAGTCTTTCGCCATGGTACGGAAAGGTGTCTCACACGGTTGATACACTTTGTGGGAGATCGACAGACGTGGAGGATAATCGCCCACGCCAGATGACAAGGTAACTAGTGATAATAGTACAAACATACACAAACATTATATATATATATATATATATATATATATATATATATATATATATATATATATATATATATATATATATATATATATATATATATATATATAATATAATATAATATATTATCTTTAGTGTTCTCAACCAACACCACTGCGTATCGGGTTCCAATATTCTTTCGAAATGTTACTCTTGAAACTTCAAAAACATAAAATAAGACAAGAGAAGTGACAACCTTCGCTGGCAGATAATAATATATGTTCTGTTTAAAAAGTAAAACAACAAATCACTTAATGGACCAGTATAAAAATTCAATCACATAAAATGATATAATGGACATGGAGTGTTTATTTTATTATATTCTACAACCTCACTGGTTGCTACCTTCTCTCTTGCTGATATTAACTGAATTATTTATGGAACATTTTTTCATTGACAACGGCAGCAGCGCATTCGTGTTTATGTGTTCTTTTGGTTTCCTATTTTCTGTTCCATTTGGGTTCTGTAGGCTGATGAAGAGCTGTGAAGTAGTGTTCTACAGTTTGTGTGAGATGCGCATGCCACTGACCGTTTGCTCGTTTTTAATTCGCTCTGTGTTCATCTCTAGTTCGGAGGCTCTGTGGCGAAGTGGTCAAGCCGTTTGACTTGTGATCCGAAGGTTGTGGGTTCGATTCCGGGCCGCACCCTTCGGTTTACAAGTTAAATGTTTCGGAGACTCCTGTGGGTCGTCGCTAAAAGCTACGGAGTTCGTGCTTTGTGCGACGCTTTCCGCGCTGCGGAAAGAGACTGAGCCATATGGGATAAAACCCGGTGCGATGAAGTCGACCCTGTCGACTTTTAAGCGACTTTTTTTTTCATCTCTAGTCCCACTCGTTTCCGCGAAATAATTAATCCAATGAATGTTGCATATGGTGACAGAGAGTGAGGGTGGAAAGCAGGACAAACAGACAGACAGCCAGACAGACAGACAGGCAGGCAGACAGACAGACAGACAGACAGACAGACAGACAGACAGACAGACAGACAGACAGACAGACAGACAGACAGACAGACAGACAAGCGTGCAGGCGGACAGACAGACAGACGAGCGGGCAGGCGGACAGACAGACAGACAGACAGACAGACGGGCGGGCGTGCGAGACGGACGGACGGATGGACAGACAGACAGACGAGCGGGCTGACAGACAGACAGACAGACAGACAGACGGACGGACGGGCGGAAGGACGGACGGACGGACGGACAGACAGACAGACAGACAGACAGACGAGCGGGCTGACAGACAAACAGACAGACAGACAGACAGACAGACAGACAGACAGACAGACAGACAGACAGACAGACAGACAGACAGAGACAGACAGACAGACAGACAGATGAGAGATGAGTAATAGACGCAGAATAACAAAAACACAGCGATAATAAAATGTGAAAACCGCATTCACTAAAGCCCAATGCAGCAGGTCAATGCGTCTGCGCCCAGCTGCCTAAATACAAAGCCCCTTTCCAAAAACGCACACTAGCTGACAAAACAGAAATCCCCTCCAACTGAGTGCAATGGGTGTGGATTAACTAAGCGCCAGGTAACGCCAAGCCACTGTCAATACCCAAAACCAAACGAAGCTAATTTCGTTAGCAAACAATCAACGCGTGGCTTGCGTACCCAACTCCTGCTGGTGTGGTTTTCAAGATTCAGTGTTAGAAAAACACTTACAGACTGACAGCGACAGGCGAGCAGAAATACCATTCATCAATGGTCTACGACTAAACTAAGACTTATATGATAGTGTTTCAATATGTCCGGAGTCCTACCACACAGACTCCGGATTGTGTGTTATTTAAATCATGTCCGACATGAAATCCCTCTAAGGACTTGCTCACGGCTGCAAGAATCCTGACATATCGGGGATAAATGCACAAATCAATGAATGCTTTAATGCCAGACTGGAATTCAGCTGGATCCGTGAAAGACGCGGCAATGGTTTTGTCATTTATAAGACTTTAGAATGGCGTGCCCGTTTACACTTGTCGTATGTATGCATATGTGCCATCTACCTGCGATGGGCTACACACAAATAGGGGGATTAGAGTCAGACATGGATACTTTATCCCAACTCAAGGTGCAGATGTCGCTTCGTTCAGGGTGACATTCTCCGGACCAATTATTCTTTGCAATTTATGTTACAGCTTTTTTAAACTAAACAAACAGATATGTATTCTATTTTCTGCATTTGCTGTTGTCTGCTGGGCGTGTTGAAAGCTGCAGAATTAAAATACTGCTTGGGGTCGAGGTAACGAAGTAGTTAAAGCAAAGACCTGCCAAGAAACGGATCCAGTATCAAGACTGATTAGGATCGCAGTGTCAAAGTGATTAGTGCACTAGCATGCCAAGGGAGGGATCAGGGTTCAATCCTAAACGAAAGCAGGGTAATTTGTTTTCCGAGGTGTACGGCTTTAGGGTCGACCTACGCTCACATAAATGGGTACAAGAACATGTTTGATAATTTCTTGTTTACGTTCTCAAGCTGGTGCTCCCAGGAATTGTCTCGGAAGGACAGACGAGGAGGAAGGGAATATGAAATCACACCTTATATGTCGTGGCTTATAATATTAGCGGCTTACCACTTCACAACCCAACGGCATCATCTGCAATAGGACAACATATTTTCTTTTAATACTGACGCAGATGTGACATGCTCTGTGGCAAAGGGGTTACGGACGCAGTTCAAAGTATCATTTACTGCCAATATAGCACCTTGCGGTTTATGGCAGGGGGTCTTGAGCCTGAGGAATTAAGGCGGCCTGGCTAGTGCAATCGCCGCGAACTGTGCAGGTTAGAGTTTTGCGGCAACTGCACAAGAACAAGAACAAGAATCGTCATGGCGAAGGTAGCCTTTTTTGCAAGATGGAAAACATACTGACCAATAAAAAGATGCCAATTGCAACGAGAAAAAGAGTGTCGAGGTGCTACATATAACCTATACTTTTGTATAGATATGAAGGATGGATAATGAGCAGACAACCTGAAAAACATCTAATGCGGTGGAAATATGGTTTCTGTGGAAAATGCAAAGAATATCATGGATAGACACAAAAACCAATGACCAATTCCTACAAGAAACACATGAAAACCGTAAACTGTTTAGGGAAATTAGATGTAGACAGTCTCAATTGTGTGGACACATTGAAGAAATACATTGGAGAACTTGGTGCAACTGGCAAGATTTGGGGGAAAAGAACAAGGGGAAGGCAGAAAAGTAAATACCTGGATGACTTGGCCACGTGGTATGGTCGAGACAAGAACATAGAGCTGATCCACGAATCTAGTGATTGTGTGAGATAGCGAAACATGGCCGCCCACGCTTATTGGCATGGTACAGGATGATTATTACCAGTATACCTAGACACCAGACGAATCCTCTCCGACTTCTGACTTATCTGTAATTCCCCCCCCCCCCTGCTTCCCCCCCCCTGCTTCCCCCCTCCCCAAGTCAAGAAGCAGAAGTCAACCTTTTAGTCCAACTGACTCGCGTAAGGTTTGAACCCACTCTCTCAGCATTAGCACATCGAAAGTGTAAGGGCCAAGGCTCTTATCCTTTCGGCCATGCTGACCAGCAAACAAAGAGATGAGTTGCCTCCGAGAGAGACCAGTCGCCAGCTGCAAGCACCCATGGGTACATGGCAGAGTTTCTCCCGCTTGACCCACGTGCGACCAGTCGCCAGCTGCAAGCACCCATGGGTACATGGCAGAGTTTCTCCCGCTTGACCCACGTGCGACCAATCTTGGCCATCTGTTATCCACTTGTCTGATCATTCAATCACTACCGCATGCCATACAACAGAGTATTACTTCTATGGACATCCCTCTTCACTGCTGGCATACCATGTGGTGCACAGTGATCTTCTCCGGGTTGGTTTTCGTCTGTTCGCGTTGTCTTTCTGTAAACGCGGTCCGTTTATATGTATTTGTGTGTGGGCGAGTGCATGTACATGTGTATGGGTGTATGTGCATATATATGTGTGTGGGTGTATAGGAGCTGTGGCTTAGGGGCAGTGAACACGTTTCACAATTCCCCGACACACCCAGTCCAGGGTTTGAAATCAGCTGCAGAAGATATTTAAGCTGACTATCTTGCGTTGATTTCGACGGTATGAGCGTGAGTCGTTCAGAAAGCAATGGCAACTTACTGAGCGGAAAATGCTGGGGTTAATTGGGACGTCCTGTAAAGGAAGCGCAACTAACGTGTATATGTGTGTGTGATACATAATTATGCATGTATGTTCATTCACACTCACTCACACCAGCTTCCGTTGAATATCCACTTCACCATGTAACGTCCAAGGCGCTGAAACACTAAGAATAAACGGAATGACCTCCTCCCATCACCCTGGGTAGCTGGTGGGCATCTAACCTTCTCTGATAGTGACGAGGTACTATGAAGGACCATAAACACGTTGCACACGTTAAACAGTTATCCGCCGGTGGAAAAATCAACAAAAGGGCAGTGAATAGGCCTCCTTGTCATACCATAATTTATATAGCATATGTTTACATTAGGATCTGCCGATTTTCTTTATGTGATATATCTGTGGATTTTCGTAATGTCATCTATGGCAGACGGCTAAAGCATTCATGGATGTTTCAACGTGCGATGAAAATGATTCTTTACAAATCAAACCAAACGAAATAACTGCCGCAAATTCTATACGACGTGGACGAGAGAGAGGCAAGACACGACACTTGTACCCGGAAGCTGTGCTATATGCCAACGATGTTGAAACATCACTGATCCCAATTTATGCAAACATAAATGGCCCACTGCCCATCTCCCAGACAAGAGCCGCTGGATGAAGACACAATATTTGTTCACTGGGTTTGCCCCGATTCGAATTTAAATGCCCCAGTCAAAAGTAAAATTGTGAGTTCACCAGCCTGGTGGATAGACAGTCGGGGAGATAGTGAGTAGGGAAGAGGCAGGGAAAAAGAGGGAGAGCTGTATTTCATAGATATTCGCATATTGGTTTTTAAATTAATGTAACAGACGAGAATCTCGTGTAGCTCATCGGTACATGCCATGTAGGCAGCACGTACAGAGTGATTACTTTGCGCGAAAGAGACGAGACTAAGCAGAGGATATTTAGAGATCACACAGAGGATATTTAGAGATCACACAGGGGATATTTAGAGATCACACAGAGGATATTTAGAGATCACACAGAGGATATTTAGAGATCACACAGAGGATATTCGAATACCAGACATAGGATATTAATAGACCAAAAAGAGGATATTTCCGATACAAAACATAAGATATTCATAGATCAGAGGATATTCAGATATGAAACAGGATATTCAGATATCACACAGGATGTTCAGATACCAAACAGAGGATATGCAGCTTTCAAACAGATAATATGTAGAGATTAAACAGAGGATATGTAGAGATTAAACAGAGGATATGTAAAGATCAAACAGAGGATATGCAGCTATCAAACAGATAATATGTAGAGATTAAACAGAGGATATGTAGAGATCAAACAGAGGATATGTAGAGATCAAACAGAGGATATGTAGCTATCAAACAGATAATAATGTAGAGATCAAACAGAGGATATGTAGAGACCAATCAGAGGATATGTAGAGATCAGACAGAGGATATTAAGAGATAAAACAGACGATATTCAGAGACCAAAGAGTAGATATTCATATACAAAACAGGATATTCAGGGACCAATAAGGGGATATTCCTGAGACAAAATAGAAGATATTCAGAGATCAGACGATATTCAGATATCAGGCAGGGTATCCAAATACCAAACAGAGGATATTCAGAGATCAAACAGAGGATATTCAGAGACCAAACAGCGGATATTCAGAGACCAAACAGAGGATATTCAGAGGATGATCAGAGAGAGGATGCTCAGAGATCGAACAGATGATATTCAAATTCCAAACAGAGGATATTCAGAGATCAAACAGAGGATATTCAGAGGTCAGAGAATATTCAGAGATCTGACAGTGGATATTCAGAGATCAAACAGGATATCCCCAGTCAAAACAGAGGATATTCCGAGACAAAACAGAGGATATTCAGATACCAAACAGAGAATATTCAGAGATCAGACAGAGGATATCCAGAGACCAAACAGAAAATATTCAGAGATCTAACAGAGGATATTCAGAAATCAAACAGGATTTCCCGAGTCAAAACAGCATATTCCGAGACAAAACAGAGAATATTCAGAAATCAGACAGATGATATTCAGATACCAAACATAGGATATGTAGAGATCAAACAGTGGATATTCAGAGATCAGACAAAGGGTATTCAGAGATCAAACAGAGGATAATCAGAGATGAGGCAGAGGATATTCAGAGATCAAACAAAGGATATTCAGAGATCAGACAGAGGATATTCAGAGATCGGTGAATATTCAGAGATCAAACAAAGAATATTTAGATGTCAAACGAGATATTCAATTCAAAATAGAGGATATTTCGAGACAAAAGAGGGGATATTCAGAGATCAAACATTGGATATCCCAAGGTGGCAACCCTAACAACTCAATGAATTACTTTTGTGGAATTATATAATCCGAATTCTAATAATTATTAGAAATCCAAAGCGGTACTTTTTACCAGTATTATTTACTCCTTTTCTGAACATCTGTATTCCAGTATTCTTGTTATTGTTGCTGCTGCTGATACTGTTGTTGTCCTCGTCGGCGTCGTCGGCTGACGTCGTCACCGTCGTTGTTGCTATGGTAGGAGATCCGAAGTTCGAGTTGTTTATTCTTTCAGGACATGAAGAACTAAGAGTGGGGTGATGACCATGTTTCCATCCCGGTAGCCCAGCAGCACACATTGCTATCTTGCGTATGAGGTTTCCAAGCGGGAGTACTTGGGTACAGAAAGAAAAAGCAGCGGCTGCAGCAGGATATAACAATATTAATTGGAAACAAATAGGTATATTAAGCTCCTGCGAGAAGAAACGTACTAGGTACAGAGTGTCTACCACCATCGTAGAATTTGATGTGACTCTTCTTCAGCCTCAAAGCGTGCAAAGTATATCTCCCTCAGCAGGCCTCACTAAAGCGGAGATCATGAACCTCGGACATGTCATCAAGATGGACAAAACCAAACCATGCCATGGCCAAACCATAGTTTGGTCATGCAAGTAGGTTACGAACTAACGGTACACCACAACAAGCAATGATGTACAGACCAGAGGGAAGCAGAGGAAGAGGCCGACCACGTAAACGATGGACGCAGGATGGATGGTAGGTTTCGTTAATACTATTCTTTGCTTTCCCGGTGAGCCCAGTAAAACATTTACGTTGAGTTTGCTTACATCTCGATCAAATGGCATTTGTTCTGCATGACCCATCTTAATCTCTTCGATTGTATGATGTTATCATTGTTTGCGACTAGCGGTTTGATAATGGCATATGTTCACAAAGGACCCTGTATGGTTGTTGGGGTTAACTGTATATGTGTAAATGGTGTTCACTGACCAGAAACTAACAACTTTAGATGTATTAATGTTACGCAAATACAACGTAACATAAATATGGGTTACAAACAGCAGAGGAAGCCCGACAGTGCGAGAGGATGAGGAGGCTGCGGATGCAGATGAGGAGGAGGAGGAGGAGGAGGAGGAGGAGAAGAAGAAGAAGAAGAAGAAGAAGAAGAAGAAGAAGAAGAAGAAGAAGAAGAAGAAGAAGAAGAAGAAGAAGAAGAAGAAGAAGAAGAAGAAGAAGAAAAAGAAAAAGAAAAAGAAGAAGAAGAAGAAGAAGAAGAAGAAGAAGAAGAAGAAGAAGAAGAAGAAGAAGAAGAAGAAGAAGAAGAAGAAGAAGAGGAAGAGGCGGAGGAGCAGGAGGAGGAGCAGGAGGAGTGGAAGGAGGAAGAGGAGCAGGAGGAGGAGGGGGAGAAAAAGAAGAACAAGAACAAGCGTGAGAAGAGACACAGATATACTGATTATAAGTGAGGAAATACATACTGAAAAAGGAAACATCGAAGAGAGCTAGAGAGAGAGACAAACAGACACACAGACGGGCGGGCGGTCGGTCGGAAGGACGGACCTATGGAAGGACGGACGGAAGGACAGACAGACAGACAGACATACAGGCAGACAGACAGACAGACAGACAGACAGACAGACAGACAGACAGACAGACAGACGAAGACGAGAGAGAGAGAGAGAGAGAGAGAGAGAGAGAGGCCGAGAATGAGAAAGAGAGAGACAGCCAGACAGAGAGTGCACAACCGAGAAAACATGAGACCATAACGATGTACGTCAGCACTCGTCAAACAAATTACTCTGTGTCACGTACTTTTAATTACTTGCACGTAGCAGTACACAGTGCACGTACCCAAACGATTCCCTAAAACGAAATTGTTTCAGCATGGACGCAACATTCAATTAAGAAATATTCTGAGACACACAATCATTACGTACAGTTTGAAATGAAGCAGACATCAAACAGTACTTCTAGTCATATACTGTCTGATGAAATGTCAAATGGCAGAGGTAGATTGTTATGAGAAAAATGCCAGGCATATTATGAACGGAAAGAAACCCGAATAGATGAAGAAGAATTAAACTTGAAAATGTAGGTCAGCATGGTCGAATGTATAAGTACGCGCGTTCTTAAGCATTCGGTGTGCTGATGACGAGGTAAGGGGTTCAACGGTGTCCTTACACCGGACAGTTGGACTAAAATGTTGACCTCTCGTCCTTGACTTAGGGACGTACATTACAAGTACCTGTGAAGTCGGAGTGGGTTCCCATGATGGCGAGGGACATTGTTAATAAGGAAAGCTAATCCAGACGCAAAATTCAGTCCAACACTACTGCAAGTAGTGTGTATGGACTAAGCTTGCACTCTAAGCGAGCGAGCGCAATAAAACAAAAACACACAAAAATAAAACTTGAAAACTTGAAAACGCAGTGACACATGGCAACATTGATGGTACAAAAGAGAGGGGAAGGTAAAGAGATAAATACCTGGATAGCTTGGTCATATGACATAATCGGAACACAGGCCTGATCCAAGACTCTGGCGACCGTGTGAAAGGACGAACCGTGACCGCCTACGCCTATCAGTATGACTCATCAATGATAAAGCATCACATAGCATCATATAGCATCACATTCACAAACTGCAATAACTACCATTACGGCTGGTTTCGGTGTCAGAGAAGATTGAGGACGCATGATCAACCGATGATGATGATGATGATGATGATGATGATGATGATGGCCGATGATTATACTCGGTTTTGATGATGATGAGAATGACGATCGATGACGATGTCTACATGAAGGAATCAATGTCAAGGAAGATCGACGATGTCTACATGAAGGAATCAATGTCAAGGAAGATCGACGATGATGTCTGCATGAAGGAATCAGTGTCAAGGAAGATCGATGATGATGTCTGCATGAAGGAATCAGTGTCAATGAAGATCGATGATGATGTCTGCATGAAGGAATCAGTGTCAATGAAGATCGATGATGATGTCTGCATGAAGGAATCAGTGTCAAGGAAGATCGATGATGATGTCTGCATGAAGGAATCAGTGTCAAGGAAGATTGATGATGATATCTGCATGAAGGAATCAGTGTCAAGGAAGATCGATGATGATGTCTATATGAAGGAATCAGTGTCAATGAAGATCGATGATGATGTCTATATGAAGGAATCAGTG
>OY992882.1:94961106-95066106 GCA_963921405.1 Cepaea hortensis | reverse complement strand
GGCGGCTAGGTGCTCTACACTCCTGTCCACAAGACGAGCTGATATAACCGTGTGGTTGTACATAATGTGTACATATATATAGCACTTCCTCTATGTAAACCTGTCACAAGTCACAACCAAAATCACTTATTAAATTTGTCACATTCTATAACCAGCAACATGCCAAGTGAAACAACGACAGTCCTGGTATCAGACAAAACGCAGTGATTAAGTTGAACCCGTATCCGAAAAGCCCGTAGAGGTTTGAAGCTGTAGGGTTTCACATAGGTTGGGTTACGATATAATGAAAAGGTTGAACAGTTCACTTCCACGCCGGCTTGTTTCCATACATCTCTACCAGAATGTTCTGAAAATTACCCGATGCCGTTTATTAAGACATCTTAAGACATTTACATGCAATTAAGTTGCAGAAATACAATGAGTATTTTTTTTTTTTTAAACGTAACGTGCAAATGGTCAACTTCACGAGAAAAACAATCATACTTGACAACCTGGGGGTTGCTGCTAGAAAACATTCGTCAGCATATGCAAATAAAAATACATATATAAAACAATATTACACAACTACATTAGTCACTGAGCACTTAGAACGTCTGAATCATAGGGCACAAAACTCAAACTGCGTACCACCAGCTCAGGGGTAAGCTGATCAGGCGTCTCCATGGAATGAGGGTAGGTCAACCATCGATAATTATGTCATATTTGGGGATACTATCCGGAGTATTATCGTGGTAAGCAAACACCCTAATCTCTACACCATCCTCAGAACCTTCATTATCATTATCATCACCGAATGCCAAGCTGACAAGCGTGGGAGATCATGATTCGCCATCTCACACGATGACTAAAGTCTCGGATCAGGTCTGCAGAGTTTAAGACCCGCATAAGCCAAATAACGCACAATTACAACAGGACAAAAGTACAGTATAAATCATTGATTTGCCGCTTAAGCACACGGCTCAATACCCCTGGGTTGCATTAGTGCGCTACAGTGCTCTCTTACAGACCCGCCGATTTTTTCCCCCCATCATTCAATGATTTCAAATGTCATACGGTTAACTGAGCCAAACAAGAAACATAGGACGATTGAAGAAATGTCACAATTACCCAATCTACAATCAGATGGAAAACAGGGTTGGGTGTATATGGATTGCACAGAAATGTAGGGTAGTCTCGTTTTTTTTAGTCATACAGACAAAAATACCAAGGAAATATTAGATAAAATATGTACAAGGACACATTAGAGAAAATAATATGTACAAGGACACATTAGAGAAAACACTATGTACAGGGACATATTAGATACAACACTATGTACAAGGACATATTAGATACAATACTATGTACAGGGACATATTAGATACAATACTATGTACAAGGACATATTAGATACAATAATATGTACAAGGACATATTAGAGAAAATACTATGTACAAGGACATATTAGATACAATACTATGTACAGGGACATATTAGAGACAATACTATGTACAAAGACATATTAGATACAATAATATGTACAAGGACATATTAGAGAAAATACTATGTACAAGGACATATTAGATACAATACTATGTACAGGGACATATTAGAGAAAATACTATGTACAAGGACATATTAGATACAATACTATGTACAGGGACATATTAGAGAAAATACTATGCACAGGGACATATTAGAGAAAATACTATGTACAGGGAAAAATCAGTCGAGTGCGCTAGAAGTAGTAACACGCGTATAATCCCAAAATGCTAATCTCGTGATACTTCATTTCTTCTACCACCTGTGCCATTTTGTGATACTTCATTTCTTCTACCACCTGTGCCATTTTCCAGAATCCATACATAGTTCTAACACTCTGGGTGTTAATTCTAGAGATGTTCCTGGGCGAAGGTCAATCGTCGATCCAAACCCCTAGGGGCTTCCTCCAAATCGTGTCATACTGCTGCAAAGAAAAGTCCATCGTGTTACACCGCGTTGTTTGTGTTTATGTTATGGACATTTTCGTGATTGTGCAGATTAGACAGCAAAGTTTTCTACAGGATGCAGAAGCCAGTCTCAGATGAACCCTCACTGATAGCTTCTTACGACATGCTTGGTAGGTTATAGTGATAATATTCTTTGCTTCATTTATGAGCAACGGTAATACACTGGTGACGTAATGATATATTAGAGACAATAACTATGTTTCGAGCCATACTTAGTAAAATACTTCTGAAAATAAAATAAAGACAAACTTCATCGCGAGATATATTGAGCAAAATATTCAATCAAATAATAGAGAGATTAATTTGCCCTGAGTTCATTCTTGTAAATATATTTAGCTAAACATTCTAGCAAACAAACACCCACTGTAGACATTTAGGCTAGAAAAGCTGCATTGAAATTGAAGGAATCAGATTGCACAAAATGTTATGAGTCAAACAACAAAAGCCGCTGTGGTCTATAAAAACATGTCTAGCAATATATGCTGTGAACAATTTAATGAAAAGAGAGAGGATCTAACGAGACATTTCCATTTCAAACATACAGAAATTACAATAACAGATTTTCAACACGTAGACAATGAGCAAGAAATACACAGACAGGGGAAACAATATATAAACATAATTGAAATAGTAATCTAGCAGATTAGAATAGCACAACGACAAGCTGGAGTAAGTCCTCCTAAGGACCAGTCCTTTTTAGGACCATCACTCGAAAAGAGATACATTCGAGCAAAAGGAAATACCAGCAAGAGAGAGACACTGCAAGCCAGAAACTAAATTAAAACCCAAATTATAACCATATTAAAGGTTAAATAGGAGGAGCGCAATTGGGAGGGTACAGGCCTTACCCTACGCCTTGCTCGGCAACTGGTCTACGATGGAAGCTCAGACAGGTGGGCATTTAGAGTATCGTTTGTTAATCCGGCAGCTTTTGTAGTATGTCCTGTTCCAGGCGTATTGGTGTTGCATTTCCTTTGGAGTAAACTAAGCAGGTCAAGAGAAGGATCATGCTGCATGAGAACACATGGTCTCTGGAGTAAACTAGGCAGATCGAGGGAGGGATCTTGCTGCATGAGAACACATGGTCTCTGGAGTAAACTAGGCAGGTCGAGAGAGGGATCATGCTGCATGAGCAACACATGGTCTCTGGAGTAAACTAGGCAGGTCGAGAGAGGGATCTTGCTGCATGAGCAACACATGGTCTCTGGAGTAAACTAGACAGGTCGAGAGAGGGATCTTGCTGCATGAGCAACACATGGTCTCTGGAGTAAACTAGGCAGGTCGAGAGGGATCATGCTGCATGAGCAACACATGGTCTCTGGAGTAAACTAGACAGGTCGAGAGAGGGATCTTGCTGCATGAGCAACACATGGTCTCTGGAGTAAACTAGGCAGGTCGAGAGAGGGATCTTGCTGCATGAGCAACACATGGTCTCTGGAGTAAACTAGGCAGGTCAAGAGAGGGATCTTGCTGCATGAGCAACACATGGTCTCTAAATTAAACACAGGCTTTCTGCTATACAGGCTATATGTCTTGTTCTAGGGATATTGGTGTTGCATTTCCTTTGGAGTAAACTAGGCAGGTCGAGAGAGGGATCATGCTGCATGAGAACACATGGTCTCTGGAGTAAACTAGGCAGGTCGAGGGAGGGATCTTGCTGCATGAGCAACACATGGTCTCTAAATTAAACACAGGCTTTCTGCTATACTGGCTCTGTGGCCGAGGAGTTATGGACGCAATTCGTTATCCCGCACACCGCGTTCGAAACACAGCTGTTGCCGATTTGGCAGCAGACCGCCTTGCGCGGGTTTCCATACAATGGCATAAGTGCCGGTCATTCAAAAAGCAACGGTAAAGTTCTGAAGGGAAACGTAGAATCGCAAATAGCTAAAACATGCCGGGGGTTAGATGTGACGTCCTGTTAAGGATAGGCTACTAACTTTCTTGTGCTACGGAAAGTTATAACTCAATTTTTACAAACTATCGTCTGTCAAGACGACCAGGTGCCAGTCAAAGGATACATATGGAAATCTAATATATTGTAGAAAAGTTAAACATTAGAGAGAAGATTATGTCTCGAGAAATTAAACAAATGTATAGGGCCTTTTTTCATGCCTTGAGACACATTGAACATAAGAAGGTAGAGCCATATTTGTATAAGTCAATCTTCATTCAATACTGACAAAAATAGTCATTAAAGCATTCCAGAAAACAATACGTCCCTCGACTGAACCACAGGCTAATCAATCAAAAACAGGGTTCAGAAAGGGCAACTGTAGCAACAACACCACGCACGCAAGGGTAACAATCAACGAAGACAGCCACGAATAATCAGCTACTTTATTTGGCTTTAATGGGCTAGTAAAAATCGTTGAAACGTGTAAACAGACAAAATTGTGGAGTTTGCAAACACCTGATGGCGTGGAAGTCTTTGGTGAACAATTACATGAATGTCTCAATACGTTTGTTCCCGCAGTCACAAAGCTGTATTTTTATATTGAACAGCGTAGGTTAGCATGGCCGAATTGATAAGAGCGCTTGCTCTTACACTTCCGGTGTGATGATATCGAGATAGCGAATTCAACCCCTACGCCGATCGGTTGGACTAAAATGCAGATTTCTCGTCCTTGATTTGGGGGATATAAATTACAATCCGGTCTTCTTGGCTTAGGGATTTACGTCTTTCTCCGTAATCCCGTATATTCTCGTGAGCAACGTAACCTGCGCGAGAATCGGTAGCGGTTCTCGCCGCGATGGTATCTTACGGGGTATGTGAGCCTGTTATCAGAAAGCAATGGCAAACTACTGACGTAATCTTGCCTAGTACATCAACAGCAGCTGAAAAAATGTTGATGTTGACTGCAACGTCCTGTAAGGGATATGCAACAACAAAAACATTACAAGTATCTCAGTAGACGAAGTGGATTCGCCTGATGGAGAAGGACACTGGTAACAGGGAAAGCTAACCCACACGCAAACATCAGTCGAGTCCACCAGAAGTAGTAACACGCGTATAGACTACGCTTGAGTTCAAATCAAGCTACAGTAAAGATGCCTGTTTACACGCCCCGGGACGCTTGGGCGTATGTTACTAGACATGGTTTTATAGACAACTGGGCACTCGTGAGTGACGTGGTTAGTATCACGTAGGTCGCCTTTACTTTCCACGAAATGTCCTGGTACAAATTTTAGACTGGTTCGACCTGGGAGCTCAGGTCAATTTTTTTTTAAATGAGTCCACCCCGTTTGCGGGTCGGACCACTGACTACCGGTACGGGAGGCGATTGTCCAAACATGTTCAGAAACTGCACAGCCTTCTTGACTGGGCGGTAGGCTGCAATTCCACTTAATGACCGTGAATGTGAACATGTGGTTTCTGAGGAAAAGGCTACGAATAATATAGACAGATTGAAAAAGCAATGAACAAGTCTTACAAGAGGCACATGAATTTTCCAGACTGATCAGAGATATAAGACGTAGACAGTCATACTTGTTTCGTTACGTTTTGAGAAGAGCCAAAGAAAGAACTTGGCAAGAACTGGCAAGACTGAGGGGAAAAGAATAAGGGGAATTAACCCCATCTAGCCAAGTCTTCCTAGGTCGTTCTAACGCCTTGTATACTAATGTTCTCACGTGGAACACTCTAGCCGCTGGCTGATCTTGTTCCATTCTAGCTAAACTCTGCCCAAACCATTTAATTCTTTGATGTTCTTTATAGACAGTAATTGGTGCTACCACGACAGTTGTTCTTAGTTTCTCATCTCTCTCCTTCTTTCTCTTCTTGCTTCTCCAACTGCGCTTCTTATGCATCTCATCTGACAGAATGTAATTTTATGCTTGTTTCTAAAACTGTCCGTGTCCGGCATTGGTAACACAGCGTTGGGACGATTAAAGCATTAATGAGCTTCCATTTGTTTTGTTTTTTTTTGCTTGAGTAAAATGTGCGTGAGAGAAACAGAGAGAGAGAGAGAGAGAGAGAGAGAGAGAGAGAGAGAGAGAGAGAGAGAGAGAGAGAGAGAGAGAGAGAGAGAGAGAGAGAGAGAGAGTATGGGCAATAGAACAGGACATTCCTTGAAGCGTGAATACATGTTAGGTTACATTGTTGTGACTGGATTGACCAGAATTTTTCTTTGGAGACACAGGATAATAGACTAGCTGTGTTAATCAACGGTGTCAGACAAGCTGACCTTCTTTCGTCAGATATCAGATCTCTGCACACTGTGAATATAATCAGACTCAGAAAAGATAAGCCAGGTGTGTTTGCTGACGGACAAAACATATTCACTCTGCGTTGAGCTGATAACACAATTCTAACTGCTAGAAATGACCATGAACTGCAACAACTGATAGATATCGTCATACTTGACAGCAAACAGAAGAGATATATTATACAATGAAAATATGTTATAATCATAACCAAGGACAAAATGAATGCGGGACGTAAAGTGAAAATATACAGAACAACGCCGAAATAGCCTGAAATATTCAGTTATCAACGCTCGGTGATAAAACCATATGGAAAAAACAGCACCGAGATAGCTAGATAAATAATTCTTGCACAGGCAGCATTCCATTAAATACATAGAGTTCAATGTAACAGATTACAAGACAGGTCGGGAGATGTTTGATACTCAACATACAGCTATTACAAGACAGGTCGGGATATGTTTGATACTCAACATACAGCTCTATGGGAGTTGAGGTAGAACAAGCTAGTGGCTCGCCCACTGGCCTGATGGTCATGGGTTCGTTCGGCATCGGGGAAAGGGGGTCTTCAAATGTTTAACATTGGCCTGAGCTTCCAGGTCACCCCAGTCACACTTGGTACCAGAAAATATCTTGGGGAGTAAAATCCGCCGCCGTGATACTGACAAAATCAGCTAACGAGTGCCCAATGGTCTATAAATGTAGGCAATGAATGAATCACCCAAAAAAACGAGAAGTAGATTATGAGCTTTACTAAAATACGACTACAAGAGACAAATTGGACGTTGCGGCCAAAGCCTTCGCCAGCACAGGACAAACAAACACAAACCGACACAAACCTACATGAAACACATTACATGACAATATTAAACTAATTAAAGGTATCACAACAAGCAATGATGTACAGACCAGATGGAAACAGAGGAAGAGGCCGACCACGTAAACGTTGGACGGAGGGAATAGCCGAGTCCATGGGAATATCGATATATGAAGCCCATAATCGGGCACTCTCACGATGTTTATACTTCACCTCGACACCGCAAGGTACAAGAGGAGCATGATGAGATGAGATGAGAAAGGTACTTATCTGAATCTGTATTCTTGCTAGGAAAGACTGACACGCGTAGGGCTGTCAGTGGATTAATAGACCGGATGTGACTGCCTATAAATGTAGGCAGCTCGCACTATATGTCAAAATGCGCCTTGAGGAGTGAAAGGGTCCTTACATACTACTCGGTGCGTGTATTTGCACGTGCGCATTACGGACACTAAATACGCAGATCAGAACGGAAACAATAAGACTCAATCTTTCGAAATATGCCATGAAGCCCCACAGACGGCTGAAAGATAGTTGCATGTCCTTTACAGGACCTCGCATTTATTGCCAGTTTGTGATTTCCTAAGCAATTTTAGCAGACGGATAATAAGACCAATGTAAAGGACCATAAAAGGCAATTTCGCAAATGTCCATTATTATCCTCGTTAGGACAAGATAGTCAGCGTCTGTGGCCCAGGGGTAGTTAATACAGTTTCACAATCCCGACATACCGATTTTAAAATCAGCTGTAGGCTACATACTTGCTTAGACTAGTGTATAGTCTGCGTAAAACTGTACATACTAGCATAGACTTGCGTGTACATACTCAGTACACTTTGTATGTAAAATAAATTTGAAAAAAAAAATATTTCTTCCGTTGATAACACCATTCTGTTTGAAGTGCAAAGAATTACTCCAGCAGACGACAGTCATTCGCTGCATATTGCTTCATGATGGACTGTGAAGCACATTTTTTATGACATTGTGCACTTCATGTTTCAAATTTGTTGTAGATACAAAGTGTAGTGAGGCTTTACAAAGACTGTGGCTCGGAAAACAGTATAGTAAATGTGATGTTTCCGCATTTAAGGACTCCAGTGGTAGGTTTAGTTTTACGTTTTCCTCAGTCCCTTAGGTAGTGAATTATGTACATAGATCTGATATGTCGTATTTAATAAAGCGCTGCCCAAGAAGTGTTTGACAATGTCCTCGTCAGATTCTACTTTCTACTCAGACAGACAGTCAAGTAGGCATGCGGGAGAGAGGGAAGGCGGCGAAGGAAGGATGGACTCCAGAACTCGCAGTGTGACAAGCAAGTTACACACTGGAAACCTGAACTATCCCTTCGTTGTCTACCTCTTGTTCGCTTGCCCTCAACCTTACAATCCAGTATTGTTTTTATAAGCCGAAATATTTCATTTGTCTCTTTTTTTTTTTTTTATTTCTTTGATCAACTCTCTTTTCATTCCCAATTTTTCTAGAACCTCAGTATTTGATTGTTTCTGTTTCCACGAAATACGACATATATTCTGTATATCCACATCTCCAGGGCATCTATTCGACTTTCTAGTTGCTTGTTCAATGTCCAGGCTTTCGCGCCATACATTAGTGATGAATATACGTAACATTTGACAATTTTCATTTTCAATGCGCTGTTAATCTCTCTAGATGTTAATACTGATCTCAAGCTGTTGAAATCATTTTTGGCCATTCCTATTCTCCGTTTGATTTCTATTTCACTTCTGCCATCATCTGTTATTACATGTCCAAGATAGGAGAAACTTGTTACTTGTTCTAGTTTCTCCCCGTTGACTGCGATGTGCAATGATGACCTTTCGTTTCCATTGCTAATTATCATAGTTTACGTTTCGTGAGGAGAAAGGACCCCTTTTCACTCCATGGCCCTTTTTGGGGAGACGGTGCTAGCCTTGCATGTGTACACCACGCCGTTACTTAACAAATAACTTCCTGGTTTACCTATCAGGCTTGGTCTATTAGGGAATCCAAGATACATGAAAACACAATCCCTGTCTCCAATGGGATACGAACTCACGACCACAGTGCAAGCAAAGCAAGTATGCTAGCAGCGCTACCATGGTTCCACAAACAATCCATTGTTGATCAACAGTAAAGTTGTATAAAATAAGACAGTCGAAATTATTATTTGAGTGCCTTTTACAGGACGTCGAAATCAACCCTGTTTTTTGGGGGGTGGGGGGATTGGGGTGTTCGTGATTTACTAGGCAAGTTTAAGTTCAGTAGTTTGCCATTGCTTTCTGAACGACCGACGCTCAAACCATTATTATAAATAAGTTTAGTTTAGTCGACGGATCAACATCACGGCACACGGGTTTAACCCATAAGCGATCCGTTCTACTCCTAACTCAAGCCTGAGTGCGGAGAATCTCAGCTCAGTGCCCGAACTCCGTAGCACCGGCGAGGGTCCTGAAATACTTTGGGTAAAATTTTAATTCGAAACATTTGCCCGGGCAGCGCCGCTAGGCTACTTTTTTTTTCGATTTCCAACTGCCAAGGGATGTTTCACCTGCGCAACAATACACACGAGCATCCGATCTCACTACCCAGAGACCAGGGAAAATTTTGTTACAAGAAGTACACGTGAAAAAATTCCGGCCCTCACTGGGGCTTGAACCCGGGACCTCCATCACTCGAGGCGGACACCATACCTCGAAACCACTCAGCCCACCTAAAAAAATATATAAATATATAAATTAAGAACAGTCGGCCTGCTTCAAATCGCCTGTTGTTCATTCGAACACGGCATGCCGGATTGCGAATGTCCATTCAGAAAACAATGGCAAACGTATGACCACTGGGCAGTCTGGCAAGTGTGCTAGCCTCGGCGCTACCACGGCTCCACAAACAAACGCAACTGTGATCAAGAATAAAATTGTCCCCACTAAGGTAACCCGAGGAATAATAAAAAGTAAAGTAACAAGCCCTTGGCGTCAGTCGTGCCCAGACGAGGATTAAACAAATTTGCTGTGACATTCACGACCTGATGATAAGCAAACAGACAGCACTTCAAGGACGGCACAAATCCGCGGGTGAGTACACACGGTTATCATGAGGGCTTCAGGTGATGATATGAACGAAGTTCACTCTGGACTGGTCAATACCTCATGCATACCCAACCATGCAGGCTGTGCTTTTCTGTTGGCCGTGGGGATAGCGAGGACACGTCAGTGGGTCAGAGAGTGGTGTAGCGTCCTTTCTGTTGGCCGTGGGGATAGAGAGGACCCGCCAGTGGGTCAGAGAGTGGTGTAGCGTCCCGTTATCGTTAATTAAGGTCGTACTGATTAATGCAAGGGGACCAAAGAAGACAATGGAGGTCTAGATTAACGTTAGCCACTCAGAAGTCGGGGATTAAGGACAGCCAGATAGGGTATAATCAAGCCGCAGATCGACCAACAGGCAGATAGAGAGGCTGGCATTCATTCCACCACCCACCCACACCCACACACACACATACACACACACATACCTGCATGGATGGATGGATAGAAGGAAGGAGGGAATGCAGGAAGGAAGGAAGGAAGGCAGGCAGACGGGCGGGCAGGCAGGCGGGCGGGCAGGCGGGCGGGCAGGCAGGCGGGCAGGCAGGCAGGCAGGCAGGCAGGCAGGCAGGCAGGCAGGAAGGAAGGAAGGAAGGAAGGAAGGAAGGAAGGAAGGAAGGAAGGAAGGAAGGAAGGAAGGAAGGAAGGAAGCCCGATAAACACACACAAACACAAACGTCAATTTTTTAAATCCTCCACCTTGCAGATGAGAACCCTTGACCATCGCCCAGGCAGGCAAGCTTCGACCCACTGAGTTACCTCGGCTCCCGATGACATGCCATCCCAATTGTTTACCCCTGTAAACAGCTGGCTCCTGTGCTATTGATAAGCTCCACCCTTGACCGGCTTCTGTGTCACTTTGAGAAAACATCCACCATCTGCCCGTTTCATCAGCCGCGCAACATCATGGCAATAAAACAAGACCAAACAATTTCACAAGCAAGGTGAATATGTTTCAGTGACCATGACACTTGCCACAAGTGAAGAATAACCGCAGAGGGTCAATACTTTAACACACGAAAACAGACTCAGGGAGAGAGGGACACACACAGAGAGAGAGAGAGAGAGAGAGATAGAGAGAGAGAGAGAGAGAGAGAGAGAGAGAGAGAGAGAGAGAGAGAGAGAGAGAGAGATTCAGACAGACAGACAAACAGAGAGAGAGAGAGAGATTCAGACAGACAGACAGACAGACAGACAGACAGACAGACAAACAGACAGACAGACAGACAGACAGACAGACAGACAGACAGACAGACAGACAGACAGACAGACAGACAGACAGACAGACAGACAGACAGACCATACATTGTCAAAAGCAAGGTGAATTTGTTCATACACTGACTCTTGTCTTGACAAAAAAAAGTAGCCGCACAGGAGTGATACCTCAACACATGAAAACAGATTCGTAGAGACAGAGAGAAAGTGGTTGAGCGGGAGGGAGCAGAGAGAGAGAGAGAGAGAGAGAGAGAGAGAGAGAGAGAGAGAGAGAGAGAGAGAGAGAGAGAGAGAGACAATAAATAACGTAAGGCCGATGAAACAGTGCAGAGAGGATGTTCTCGCTCTAATTTCCCTAGTGCCATCGTGCGGAGTTTAAACGTGAAGCAATTACGCCCCATTTCAAAACCAGACTGCCGTTACTTTCAATTTTCACGGAGCACTAAAAAAAACAAACACAATTTGCCCGGGATGACCAGGGCCAACCCCGCCGCTCACGGCATGAGTAGTGCATCCACAATAGAGTTATGTCTTCCAGGGCTATGAGCAGCAAACAGACACTGTGGGTGTGTGCACATTGCATTCTTACTGTTGGGTGATTCCTTTCACGCGGGCAGTCAACAAACAACCCATTAAGAAATTGGTTCAATGTTAAGTCTGTGCAGGTGGAATACTGGTAAACAACTGCGATCTAGGAAGTCCAGGTATACTCCCCTAATCCGACAGGATCAGGACAGGAAGCTGTTGATTAGCCAAGATCGGGAGTATCCTTTGCGAAGCAGTTAACGCCGCCTGTCTCGCATTTCGAACCGATTCCGGACCACGTCGTTCGGATTCACGGGTTAAATTTCTCGGAGGCTAGAGGGGTCGTCGCAGGAGCTATCGACTGTGCGCTTTGTGAGACGCTATCGGCAGGTAGCCCTGCGGAAAGAGACTAAGTCATATGGGATAAAACCCAGTGCAATTTAGTCGATGCATTTAAAACACTTTATTCAAACGAAGATCGTCGAATTGAACAAAGCATGGCCTCTCTTTATTTGTGCGAGGACACGGAATGGCATTATCCAGTGCCACCCATCCACGGTTGGAACATCAACTATTCCTCCCCAACAAGGCTTAACGGCAAAAGTTGACGATGATAATGAATGTAATGATAAAAACACGTTTTTGGCTTGCAAAGGACTAAAAGCCTAATAATAGCTGGGGAATCCCTGAAACTGTTCAAGATCATGAGGAATCAATTCACGGTCATGGATTATCAGGACCTGCAACAGTTAGTTAATGCGGTTGTTGCACACAGTGAAGAACTAGGGTTAGAATTAAATTGTAAGAAGACACAGATTATCGTCGTCACTAGGAAATACCACAATGTAATATACAAGTAAATGGGAATATTCTTAAAAAAGTAAATTGGTACAATTATCTCAGAACAGTCATAACATCTGATGGGAGATGTCTTGAGGAGATTAGAATAATAATCGCTATGGCGAAGGTAGCCTTTTGCAAGATTAACATCATATTGACCAATAAAAAGATGTCATTTGCAACGAGAAAAAGAGTGTAAAGTAGTAAAGATCAGATGGCACATTAGGCATCCACCAACATCATAAAGTGTTTGGCGGACTGACGTGGGTGATCAGACCCTCCACATCTTGCGATCTCCAACAGCATGTTCGTGCGATGCCCCACTTCCGTGCGATGACACCAAGGTTGTTTTTTTTTCGCATATCCTTTTACATGACATCGCTGTCAACATCAGCATCTTTCAGCTGATTGTTGATTTCTTAGCAAGATTACACTCAGTAGTTTGCCACTGCTTTCTGAGCGACCGGCTCACATACCCTGTAAATCACCGCCGCGGCCAGAACCCCTGCAGATTCTCGCCGTACGTCACGCCACTCACGAGAGTACACGGTGATACACCAAAGCTGCCAATAGTTTTTTGTCGCCGCCTTTCCATAACTCTCTTACCAAACATCTTTTCAGCTGTCACGACACGTCCCAGTTTTCCGTTTATTTCTGTCACCAGTGGACATTACAACAGTTAAAAGTCATACGCAACCCAAACACTGTGAATGTATGGCTCATATTTCAGCTCGCAATTTCCCTGAGTTCATCAAAGAATGTAAAACACATATTGTCTTTCAATGAAGAGATTTCGCGATAGCTACACGCTGCACTATGATGCACTGACTCAGATACGAGACGCAATGCAGCAATTTATATAGTTGACTAGCTGACCCTGCCCGGCTTCGCCCAGACCCTGGTGGGGAGCATCTCATTTAATTCATATAAGTAGTCATATAAGTTCTCGTTCCCGTTACCGACTGTCTGTCTGTCTGTCTGTCTGTCTGTCTGTCTGTCTGTCTGTCCGTCTGTCTGACCCGGCCCGGCATTGCCCAGCTCCTGGTGTGGAGCATCTCATTTAATTCATATAAGTAGTCATATAAGTTCCCGTTCCCGACTGTCTATCTGTCTGTCTATCTGTCTGTCTATCTGTCTGCCTGACCCTGCCCGGCTTCGCCCAGTCCCTGGTGGGAAGCATCTAATTTAATTCATATAAGTAGTCATATAAGTTCCCGTTCCCGTTACCGACTATCTGTCTGTCTGTCTGTCTGTCTGTCTGACCCGGCCCGACATCGTCCAGCTCCTGGTGTGAAGCATCTCATTTAATTTATATAAGTAGTCATATAAGTTCCTGTTCCCGACTGTCTATATGTCTGTCTGTCTGTCTATCTGTCTGCCTGACCCTGTCCGGCTTCATTAAATTCATACAACAAAAAAAAATGTAACTTAAAAGAACGTTTTACCACACACCATCCATTATTTTTAATGAAAACTCTTTCTAATCACCTGCATGACTACAGTAACTTCTTAAGCAAAAAAAGATGAGTTACAATGTTATGCATTGTGCATCATTTTTATGAAAACTTTGCAAATGCTTTACAGATTGTATCATTATTTATTATAACTCATATGCCGGTACATAACTATGGACAAAGAGTTTATAAATCTTTGAAAACGATGCCACAATATGACTATAAGTTATACAGAAAAGTTATGCCCCTTGAAATAACTTTTACAGAGTTAGGTCCCCTGAGATATATGAAATTATGATGAAAAATTAAAAATGAAATAATACTGAGTAAGCAGGCGATTTCACACTAACAAAATATCACAGTTGACAGCTCTGGAATGAAAGGAAGGCGTGTAGAAAATTTCATCTCAATCGGATGGGCCGTTCGCGAACAAATAAAGGACATACGGAGATACATAAATACATACAGAGATACGCTCCTTTTTTATATATAAGACTAGCTGACCCTGCCCGGCTTCGCCCAGACCCTGGTGGGGAGCATCTCATTTAATTCATATAAGTAGTCATATAAGTTCTCGTTCCCGTTACCGACTGTCTGTCTGTCTGTCTGTCTGTCTGTCTGTCTGTCTGTCTGTCTGTCTGTCTGTCTGTCTGTCTGTCTGACCCGGCCCGGCATTTCCCAGCTCCTGATGTGGAGCATCTCATTTAATTCATATAAGTAGTCATATAAGTTCCCGTTCCCGACTGTCTATCTGTCTGTCTATCTGTCTGCCTGACCCTGTCCGGCTTCATTAAATTCATACAACAAAAAAAGTAACTTAAAAGAACGTTCTTCTACACACCATCCATTATTTTTAATGAAAACTCTTTCTAATCACCTGCATGACTACAGTAACTTCTTAAGCAAAAAAAGATGAGTTACAATGTTATGCATTGTGCATCATTTTTATGAAAACTTTGAAAATGCCTTACAGATTGTATCATTATTTATTATAACTCATATGCCGGTACATAACTATGGACAAAGAGTTTATAAATCTTTGAAAACGATGCCACAATATGACTATAAGTTATACAGAAAAGTTATGCCCCTTGAAATAACTTTTACAGAGTTAGGTCCCCTGAAATATATGAAATTATGATGAAAAATGAAAAATGAAATAATACTGAGTAAGCAGGCGATTTCACACTAACAAAATATCACAGTTGTCAGCTCTGGAATGAAAGGAAGGCGTGTAGAAAATTTCATCTCAATCGGATGGGCCGTTCGCGAACAAATAAAGGCCATACGGACAGAGATACATAAATACATACAGAGATACATACGCACAAGTCTTTTTTATATATAAGAAGATTACTACAATTTGGCGAGAAATAAATACATGTATTGAGTGGCTCTGTGGTCATTTTGAGGCGACATGTTCGAACCCTAATGTGGTCTCTATTTAAAAAAAATTAATAATAATTTAAAAAAAAAAAAAAAAACACGCCCCGAAGCAGGAACCAGTTATGGTTCTGTGGTGTGCCCGGGCCATCACAATTTGTAGGAGGAAACTGGTGGCCAGTCTTTCGCTCCAGTAGCGAGCGGCGAGCCCAGGAATCGAACCCTCGTCCGACAGAACCCAAGGTATTGTCTGCGCAACTACCTAATCGTTACAATAACATGTCCGCTGTTGTCACCGTGGCTTTAAATTATTATGTTATCGATTATGTCCTCCAATTGCTGTAGTCACCTTAGCTGTAAATTATTATGTTGTCAATTATGTCCTCTAACCGTTGTAGGCACCATAGCTTTAAATTATTATGTTGTCAATTATGTCTTCTAACCGTTGTAGGCACAACAGCTTAAATTATTATGGTGTCGATGATGTCCTCTAATCGCTGTAGTCACAATAGCTATAAATTATTATGCTGTCGATTATGTCCTCTAATCCCTGTAACTTACCTTTAACTTATTATTTTGTCGATTATGTCCTCACATTTCTACTTCTTTTCTCTACTTCTGTGAGTGTTGAACAACACACGTGTATTTATTTATCATGCTATTTTCATGGTCTCTTTGGTTCCTCAACTAATTATCTGGGCATGACAGTTCGGTGACTGTGCGTCTAGATCTTTATATCAATTACCGGGAAACTCTCGAGGTCATTAAAATAGCATGAGACAATTGGCACTCGCACAGAAGTAAAGATTAGAGGGCAGACTAAAAAAAAAAATGTTTGCATATCCTTTACAGGACATCGCTGTCAACATCAGCATCTTTCAGTTTGCCATTGCTTTCTGAGCGGCCGGCTCACATACCCCGTAAGTTACCGACGCGATTCGAACCGCTGCTGATTCTCACCGTCGTCACGTTACTTACGAGAGTATACGAGATTACGGAGAAAAGTTGCTAACCTCTAGGCCAGGAAGCCGGCCAGAGGGCAGACTAGACAATATAAACTTTAAAAGTATAGTGTGGCCTAATGAAAACCGATAAAACAAAATTGGCAACAGATAGGTTTATCTACGGAGAGAAGCTACAGACAGTGAATAGTTTTGAATATCTAGGTTCACTGCTGATGGGCGCTGGAAATTGGATGACAGATATTAAAAGAACAAACATCGCTTAACAAACACTAAAGCAATTAAAATTTTTATGGGACGTAATAGACAGAACAAACCTTAGAAGACTAATCACTAAGAGCCGGCATATTTCCTACAACATAACGGGTGCAAAGCTTGGATATTTAAGATCTCAGCTGAAAAGTACACAGCTGACTGTGAATATAAACGTTAAAGAAAGAGAATTAACATTTCATTGGGCGGAAAGGAGAACAAACAGATTTGTTCAACAAGAATTTAATGTTGAAGAAGATTAGTTAACAATAGAAACAAATATGAGGGAAATGAAATATTTTGGACAAGTAAAAAGATGTGGCCCAGAAGGGGGGGGGGGGAATAATTATGGAGGGAAATGTACCACAGAGGCGGAGATGATGCAAACAAACACGTTGATGGATTCACAATGTGACAGATCATTTCCACATAACTCCTTATCCACAGTGTCTACCCCAGCACCGCACAGATAGAAATAATAACATTTCCTCGACTGAGGATGGTTCCCGGACCACTTTCGTGGCAGGCAGGCAGGCAAGAAGGCTAATCAGTGTGCCCAGTAATCGGTTCTTTTAAAGCCAGTATATCAGTCTTCCGTTTCTCTGCATTTTGCTTGGTCTGAACAATAGATCCACACAAGATCCCGACGATTTAGGCCTCCACAGGTGACAACCTGCCATCAGAAGACGTCCATTCTGAACGTTCCAAAGTGTGGCCTGAGATTCAGGGGCAATAATCGCCATTGTACGTGAAATATCAAACCATCTCAGTGCATGAATGGCTGTTTCTATCTCCATTCACACACTGAAAACTGTTATTTTATTTAATGGTAACGGCAGCATTCCCTAGCTTCAGGGTATCAAGTACGGCGCGATATGATTAAATGAAACCAAGGACCGTTTTCGTTGCCTGAAGAAGACAGCAAACATGTCGTCGACTGAGCAGGTCAGATGTCCAACTATCTATGAATGGAACAGTCACTGAACTGTCGTAACCACCAGAACTCCCCGAGGAACTACAACCACGCTATCCCATTTGCTTTATCAATATTTAGTGCAAATGACTGATTCATAACTCTATGCGATCCATTATCCCTAATTTGAATCAGTGTTTGATCAAACCCGTGAACACCTATACACAAACGGATGCAACCGTTGGCGTGCATTCAAATATGCATACATATACACATCCATGAACACAGATGCGCGCGCGCATGCACACACAGCATGCTAACAATGCGCAGCCCGATCAGCGAAGTCAACTGAGTGTTAGTTAGTCGTGGATTTTGTGACCTGACTGGTTGGAGTGAAACCTGACAAATGCCCATGGTCGCCCTTCTCTCAAAGATGATGCTCGTGGTCTCCCGTTTAATATGGCTGGGGCCGGCCTCATACAGTTGATACACGTGGTCTTCAGTCTCTTACAGTTTATGCTCATGGTCTCTCGTCTCTTACAGTTGATGTCCATGGTCTCCCTTCATTTAGTGTTGATGCTCATGTTCTCCCGTCTCTTACAGTTGATGTTCATGGTCTCCCGTCTCTTACAGTTGATGTTCATGGTCTCCCGTATCTTACAGTTGATGTTCATGGTCTCCCGTCTCTTACAGTTGATGCTCATGGTTCCGTCTCTTACAGTTGACGCTCATGGTCTCCCGTCTCTTACAGTTGACGCTCATGGTCTCCTGTCTCTTACAGTTGATGCTCATGGTTCCGTCTCTTACAGTTGACGCTCATGGTCTCCCGTCTCTTACAGTTGATACTCATGGTCCCGTCTCTTACAGTTGACGCTCATGGTCTCCCGTCTCTCACAGTTGATGCTCATGGTCCCGTCTCTTACAGTTGACGCTCATGGTCTCCCGTCTCTTCCAGTTGATGCTCATGGTTCCGTCTCTTACAGTTGACGCTCATGGTCTCCCATCTCTTACAGTTGATGCTCATGGTTCCGTCTCTTACAGTTGACGCTCATGGTCTCCCGTATCTCATAGTTGATGCTCATGGTCTCCCTTCATTTAGTGTCGATGCTCATGGTTCCGTCTCTCACAGTTGACGCCCATGATCCACATGACCTCACGGATGATGCTCATAGTCTCCCGTCTCTTACAGTTGATACTCATGGTTCCGTCTCTTACAGTTGACGCTCATGGTCCCCCGACTCTTACAGTTGATGCTCATGGTTCCGTCTCTTACAGTTGACGCTCATGGTCTCCCGTCTCTCACAGTTGATGCTCATGGTCTCCCGTCTCTTACAGTTGGTGCTCATGGTTCCGTCTCTCACAGTTGATGCTCATGGTCTCCCGTCTCTTACAGTTGGTGCTCATGGTCTCCCGTCTCTTACAGTTGATGCTCATGGTCTCCCGTCTCTTACAGTTGATGCCCATGGTCTCCCGTCTCTTACAGTTGGTGCTCATGGTCTCCCGTCTCTTACAGTTGGTGCTCATGGTCTCCCGTCTCTTACAGTTGATGCTCATGGTTCCGTCTCTTACAGTTGATGCCCATGGCCCACATCTCCTCATGGGTGATGCTCAAGGTCCCCAACCTCTTACGGCTGACGCCCAAAATCTTCCGTCTCTCACAGTTAATGCCCAAGGTCTCCTGAATCTTATGGCTGATGCTTATTATCTCATGTGTTGTTATTGCTGATGCCTATGGTATTCGTGTCTTTTAGTCTCGCGCCCATGTTCCTTCGTCTCTTATGGCTTCTGCCCAGGTTCTCTAGCTCCTGATGGCTAATACGTACAGTATTGTGTCTCTCGTGGTTGATGTCCTTGGTTTCTCGCCTCTTATTGGCTCATGTTCATTGCCTCCCGTATTTTATAGCTGGTAACTTTGGTCTCCATTCACATAAGGTTGATGCATACGGTCCACCGTTTCTTTATGGCTATCATCGTAGTCTCCTATCTCTTTATGGCTGGTGTTCATGGTTCCCTTGTCTCTTTATGGCTGATGCTCATCGTTCCCATTTCTCTTTATGACTAATGCTCATAAACTTCGTCTCTTGATGGCTGATGCTCTTTGTTTCCAGTCCCTCATGACTGGTAGTCATGGGCTTCGTGATATAAGGCCGATGCTCATGTTCTCCCGTATTCTGCAGTCTCCGCCGTTTTCTACCTAAGACCAGACTCTGGGCATAGCTCACAGTGGAGAGAGGAGGAACCACAGATATGTGATGTAAAGAGTATAGTACATTAACGATTGAATTCACTAAAGCAAATACTGAATACAGTACATCAACGACTGAATGTACTAAAGCAATGATTGAATGCAATAAATCAACGACTGCATGCACCAAAACAATGACAGAATGTGGTAAAGCGATGACTGAATGCAGTAAAGCAATGATTGAATGCAGTAAATCAACGACTGAATGCAGTAACTCAACTAATTCCATAAGGCTGATTTCAAACCCGTACCCAGTATGTTAGGGAATTCTTAAACTGCGTTCACTAACCCTTAAGGCATAGATGCCGACCTATGTCGTATATCTACAGTTATGAAAGATGGGTCAGAAAGTTCCAACAGATTCTGAGGATCTTCAGAACTGGAAGACAGTGAAGATACTAGTCAATCTGGGTGTCAATGGACTCCGTGAGTCTAAATGTGGGACAACGAAGGATCTCGCCCGCTTCAGCCAGATTAGGGGGTATCGTTGTTTGGTTTCATTGCTAAAGATGAATGAGAGGACATCTGGGGAAATGTCAAGGCCTCACGTGACAGCCAACCATTAAAACATGACGACTGGATACAATAATTAGACAAAGTGCAGCAGAAGCATGAACACAAGTAGTGAGTGGAGGAGAAAGAGGGATGAGTGTGATGTTGTTTCCCCGAGAAGAGATTGGGATCAACATGCACATCTTTAAACTGATTATCTGTTGGGATTATTGACTGACTTTTCGTCTACACTCTTCTCTTCTGTATTTTCGTCTACACTCTTCTCTTCTGTCTTCCCTTCCATATATCTATTTCTTTTACTCTCTCGATTATTCCCTCAACACATACTCCGACAACAGTTCCTTTCAACGATAAGATAAAAGATTTATTATAAAAAACTATGTCTGGTGTATGTATGGATATTGTCTATGTAGTTTGTATGTTCTTCTAGTGTGGCTGCCAGATAAGATGTTGATAGATAGTCTCCGTGGTTTCTCTCGTCTCTTCTCTCAGCTAGAGTACAGGACATGACATAGATACAGAACGGTCTCACCCTGACAGCTCCGTCTGCTTGAGTCGGTAGATAAATCCGTTCTTTGTAATGAAAATGTTCACCACTGTATCAAATGTACTTAACCTGCTCACTATTTGCTGTCCGCTTAAAATGAATGTTCGTTGCTTTCTTATAGCGTTCTTTAATCCATTCTGGAAAACACATCGACTTTCTAGAATGTTCTATTAGTGTTCTGTAAAACGTTCTACACTTGATATTTTGTAATTGATATATGCACTTGGTACGCACTTTGCAACTCTTTGATACTGAGTAATTTGGGTCTTTTTCCTTTAGTTTGTATGATCTCTATTTTCCATTCTCTGTCCTCCTGACTTATTAAGATGACACTTCTTTTCCTTCCTTTCTTATGCACAAGTGTCGTGCGTTATGACTTTAAAGTGCTTTCTCGTGGGTTATCAACACTGGGTGATCTTGACCACAGCCATCTGTGTAATCTCTTAGTTGATAAGTCCAGCACTGGTATGGAAACCTGTGTGATATACATTTAATAATGAGATCTGTGTCTGCTTCCTCTTCTCTCCTATGTGAGTGTCTTTTCCTCCAGCCGAAATGAAAAGGCTTCCGAAAAAACCCACTCTGACATAGGATAGAAGATTCACCTAATCGTCTATACTATTCCTACTAATAGAAATCAATGATAAATGCTATTCACGCACATCTATATTCATATCCTAAACTATATCTAATATCTTTATACCTTATTTAGGCATCTATGTTCCTTTATAGAATTAATGTAGATCCACGAATTGAAATTAATCCGCAGCCAAGCACTTTATCCCATTATAAGGGAGGATATTTCTTTTCATTACAGGACACATAATTCTATCTTTCCGTCCAGTTGGGGAACACACACTCAACTGACACAAAGAAGTGGCCACTCTCTTTTGATCATCTTTGTCCCATCGTCCTTGACATTGCTGGACAAAGCAAATTCAGACTTCATTGTCCTAGTTTGTGGAAAATTCCAGATCTGGGGCTTTTCCGTATATCCCTACCTCCAGAACGCAATAGACTGGTCCATGATGCTGTCTCTCTTGGTCGCTAACCAAATTTTCCACTCGACAGTTACCTGTGTTGTAGTCGACTCTCCCGACTTGACCTACATACACATGCGCTGGTCAATCCTTTGTGGTTATCCTTCTGTTTCATTAACTCGGGAATTAACCGTTCACCTGCCTGGTTTTTTTTAACCCTTCTCCTACGTGGGCAGTCGATGTATGCAGTCGTCCATCTGGGAATCATTAACTCTCAGTATTTCACGACATAGGCCCCCTCTTAAGAGATTAGACCGCGTCGAATCTTTCTCACTGTAGGTTTGATTCACATGATCCACAACCCTAATCTACTTCCTCCGGAGCTGGATGTCTGGATAAGAAATCTGCTCCTACATTCTCCTTTCCAAGGATGTATTCCACAGTGAAGTCCCGATGCAGCAACAACGTCCATCACATCCACCGTGCGTTGAGCTTCTGCTAAGTAGCTATTAACATCACGTGTTGATGATATGATTGGATCCTCACATTGCTCACTTCATTATCCAGTAGGCGCTCTAATTGACACCCTACCATACTACTAACGATTGAAACTAGTGTTGGCTCCTCGCTCCTGTACGTTCAGTCGACCTCCTTTCGACTTGCGTCAGCGACGGCTCACAATACAGACGGATTGTCCCATCCTGATTGTAACACTGCTTCCATGTCCTCTTGGTTTCCCCCGGTTGTTCCTCTGGGGATGTTCCGCCTCGTCCTCGTCGGACCGAGTCGTCTTTCCCAAACCTCCTGGGCTTTTGCTTCCAGGACCATCTTGGGCGATATTGTATCTGGTCAGCCAATCTTCGGTTTGAGTCCTGGGTAATTCTCGCTTTTCCCGACGTTACCCACCCCTTCTGAACTTGGTTACCGGTGAAACTTTCACTCTTGTCCTTTCCCTGACTTGTGATTTCCCTCCTCCTGTCGTTGGGTAAATCTGACCTATCACGTACTGTCCCATAGGCCCTCCTATGTTGTACTGGCGATCTCTGGTCTTCGTCTGGACTGGTAACCTTTGTCCCAATGGCTGCCATCACCATAAAGTGCGAAGCTTTGCTCCCGGATCTCTCCTCATATTTCCTAATGAGATGTCTAGGGAGATTTTTCTTCTCTTCCCCGATCCGTATTTTGTAGATGTTCTTGGACACCACCTTTTCCACAGGATAAGGTCCTTTCCATCCTACTTGGAGTATATTGGTCTCTGCTGGACTCCACACTTCCACTTTGTCTTCCACTTTAAGAGCTAGTTTCCTCTTGATTCGCTTGTTGGGTGGTGCTCTCCGGCACTCCGAACAAGACTTCACCCACCGGCGTACATCTCCGGTCATTCCTGGCCAGCAATAATGGCCGGATATTTGCTGCAAGGTCTCTCTGACACCCATATGTCGATTCTCGCCTATGATGTGTCCACTCTGAAGAATGTGAGGACGGTGGGTCTCTGGAACCACCCACTGCTCATGCAGGTTATCTCCCCTCCCAGCTCTCCGATAGAGTAGTTGATTCTTCAGAAAGTACTGTCCCCGTTCTGGTGGCTCAGCACTTCTTTGCAGCTTCCTGTAGCAAGGATGCAACGTAGTATCCTTCCTCTGGGCAGTATGCAGTTCTCCTATCTCTGAGTTGTCGCATAGTGTCTCTGCCTCTTTTTCCTTCCTTTGAGATCCACTGACTACGGTTCCCTTGTAGGCTGGCTGTTTGGGCATCCCCAAAAAGACATATTTCGTGCCAATGATCATTGGAAATAAGGAGTCAGATAATACAGCAGCTGGAATAATGCCCGTGACGTACCTGGATTTAATCTCCACCTTTGCGATTGGCAGCGTCATGGTAACAGCACTCCTCATTGCCGGCTGTATTTCTATGGTCTCCCCTGTAAGTTGGTCTGGGCTTACTAAGCTGGCGTCCACCACCGCTTCCCCATCCAATCCTGTATCGTATAAACATTGGACTGGTTGTCCATTCACCTCAATCAGTTCCACCACAGGTGGTCTCTCTTGGTCCTGAGTGTCTTTCATCTCCTTGACCTTTTCCTTCCCTTCCTCTTTTGATTCCTCGAGGTTGGTTATGCAATTGGCGTGTTTTGCCTTGCATCTGCAGTCCACAGTATTATGTGTTATCGACTGGCATTGTGTACACCATGTTCCCTTCCTAGGTTTCCGTGTGTCCTTTGTGTTCCTTTCTCCTTCGCCAACCTCAGCCTTGTCTGTGATCACCGATGTAGGAATCACTTTGCATGCTGCGAAGTAAGAACTTGTAGGTTTCGATCTGCAGTCCTTCGTGTTATGCGAGGCCGCCTTGCAAATCGAGCACCACTTCTCGGACCACGGTCGTTTCGCTTGAGAATTCGAGTTGCTCGGGTTTCCTACCTTCACCTTCTCTGAACTCTCCTCGGTGTGCTTTATATAAGGTTCCCCTTTTTCTCCTTCCCAGTTTTTAGGTTTCTTTTTCCCTGGTTTCTCCTGACCTTTGGTTTGAGTACTTAGTTCCTCAGTTTCACCATGTACTTCCACGAATCGTTCCGCCAGCTTATTCACAACATCAATCCGTTCCGCCCCTTGTTCTCCCAAGAAGGTTCTGAGAGGTTTCGACATTTGCTTTCGCATCTGGTCGACCACCATCATCTCTTCGAGACTCTCATAATCCCTCTTGAATTCTGCCAAGTCCATCCATTTCTGGAGATAGGATTTCAGCCTTAGACTGTATGCGGCGAATAGCTCTCCCGGCTCTCGTCTAGCCGATCTAAACTTCTTCCTATACGTTTGTGCTGTGATGTCAAAATGTTTCATCAAAGCGGCTTTTAATTCCTGGTAATTATTTTCCTGTCCTGGTGGTAAGCGTGTGTACACTTCAAATCCCGAACCGACTAATCCCTGTGATAGTTTAAGAGCCCATCTGGTCCGATCCAGCCCCATAGCGATTGACATTGCTTCGAAACGAGATGCGTATTGATCAAATCTTTCTTTAGACTGATCGTAGACAGCTAAGGGAAACTTCATGGCATGGTAACCATGTCCACTCATATGGGTTGCACCCGGTGAAGAAGAATTTCCTTCCGCTCCATCTATTTCTCCCTTAGTTTGTGTCTTGAGTTCTAGCTCTTTCATGCGATATTCATGTTCTCTGATCTTGTTGGCTTCCTCTGCTTGCAACCTCTTGTTGTCCTGTTCCAGTTCTATTCGTTTCAATTCCAACTCAGTCTTACGGTCTTCTCTTTCCGCTTGACGAATCTCTCTCTCTCGTTCTTGTATGTAATCAGTTAGCTCTGAACCAGCTAACCCAATTTCCTCCCCGTTGGCCTTCAGTTCGGCTGTAGTTACTTTAGGAGTTGCCATAGTTACAGCAGATAAGTCAGCACGTTGAGTAAAGACACCCCAAGGCAGAAAAGAATACTACTATAAACAGATAATCTACCTAGAACCTATATCCTTAATCTATGTCTATTTAATATAATAAATCTACAACACCACACAGTACATCACAACCACTCTCTCATCCACAAAAGGCGATATAAGATAAAGACTTATGTAGACGTGTGACTGTGTGACTAGGTATGTAATGTGTCTTACCACCTATCCACATTCACTCTGTCTGGAACTTTCTCACTGTAAAGTCACCAGCCTTAATGAAATGTTTCTACTATCCATGTAATGGCACCATATATCCAATGGACGTCCTTCCATTAAAAGTCATCAATATATACTTCTTTTTATTCCAATCAGTATGTCCCAACATGCATGTACTCCGCTATGCCTGTGCCAATATGCAGGTCATATGGGTATAATGTATGTACGTACCTCGCTCGCTCCACCAATTATGTGATGTTGTTTCCCCGAGAAGAGATTGGGATCAACATGCACATCTTTAAACTGATTATCTGTTGGGATTATTGACTGACTTTTCGTCTACACTCTTCTCTTCTGTATTTTCGTCTACACTCTTCTCTTCTGTCTTCCCTTCCATATATCTATTTCTTTTACTCTCTCGATTATTCCCTCAACACATACTCCGACAACAGTTCCTTTCAACGATAAGATAAAAGATTTATTATAAAAAACTATGTCTGGTGTATGTATGGATATTGTCTATGTAGTTTGTATGTTCTTCTAGTGTGGCTGCCAGATAAGATGTTGATAGATAGTCTCCGTGGTTTCTCTCGTCTCTTCTCTCAGCTAGAGTACAGGACATGACATAGATACAGAACGGTCTCACCCTGACAGCTCCGTCTGCTTGAGTCGGTAGATAAATCCGTTCTTTGTAATGAAAATGTTCACCACTGTATCAAATGTACTTAACCTGCTCACTATTTGCTGTCCGCTTAAAATGAATGTTCGTTGCTTTCTTATAGCGTTCTTTAATCCATTCTGGAAAACACATCGACTTTCTAGAATGTTCTATTAGTGTTCTGTAAAACGTTCTACACTTGATATTTTGTAATTGATATATGCACTTGGTACGCACTTTGCAACTCTTTGATACTGAGTAATTTGGGTCTTTTTCCTTTAGTTTGTATGATCTCTATTTTCCATTCTCTGTCCTCCTGACTTATTAAGATGACACTTCTTTTCCTTCCTTTCTTATGCACAAGTGTCGTGCGTTATGACTTTAAAGTGCTTTCTCGTGGGTTATCAACACTGGGTGATCTTGACCACAGCCATCTGTGTAATCTCTTAGTTGATAAGTCCAGCACTGGTATGGAAACCTGTGTGATATACATTTAATAATGAGATCTGTGTCTGCTTCCTCTTCTCTCCTATGTGAGTGTCTTTTCCTCCAGCCGAAATGAAAAGGCTTCCGAAAAAACCCACTCTGACATAGGATAGAAGATTCACCTAATCGTCTATACTATTCCTACTAATAGAAATCAATGATAAATGCTATTCACGCACATCTATATTCATATCCTAAACTATATCTAATATCTTTATACCTTATTTAGGCATCTATGTTCCTTTATCTGATTGCCCGCTGGAGACCGTCTGATAGACCCCGTAACCCTTGTGCGACACCCGTGAACCACACTTTAGGCTTTTTATATATGGTGGTTTAAACTGAACCATTTCTCCATTCCAGTCCACCATTTCAGTGTCCCATTAAGTTAAACTTCAGAACGAAAGAATTACCTGGCTTCCGTGTGCAAAAATCCCGCATGACAAAGCAGAATACACATGAAAACATGTTTCGAAATGGATTTTTGTGATTCGAATTTTTGTGACATTACTTTCTGGTGAAGGACCTCATATATTTTAATAAAATTACAGTTTTAAACAGTTTTATATTATAGTTATTGTGATGTAAACGACTTTGTGATAGATTCGAAAACAAACCTGTGCAGTAGTGAGATAGTTATGTAGAAGACGGTAAGAATATAGAGAAAAAACAACAATCAACCAACAATCTAAGAAAATGATGGTTTTTCCATTTTGTGTGAAAATGATGTACTTCATAATGTTATGATTTCATTGTGTTTTATTCGTTTTATGGAGCAGTTCTTGTGATATTCTAGAACCCAACTGGTGTTTGTAATAAAATTCACTAAATTTAACTGGATTAGCAGATTCGGATATGAAATAACGCCTTGGTAAGTGAATTTTTTTCATAATTTTTAACACTTTAATTTCAATTGTTATTACTAAAACTCTCATTATTGTCATAATATTTGTAACCTATCAATTTATTATTAACACTGTCATGTTCCTTGTGCAATCCTCTTTAATTTTATATGTAATACAATAGATCTGCTACAATTGTAACCATTTTAAAAGCAAGATTGTGGTATACCCCTAGTTCAAATTTTCTGCCTTGAATCTCTGTTTGGGTATGGCCATGTTTTTGTTTGGCAGGCAATCAGTTAAAGAATTAATGTAGATCCACGAATTGAAATTAATCCGCAGCCAAGCACTTTATCCCATTATAAGGGAGGATATTTCTTTTCATTACAGGACACATAATTCTATCTTTCCGTCCAGTTGGGGAACACACACTCAACTGACACAAAGAAGTGGCCACTCTCTTTTGATCATCTTTGTCCCATCGTCCTTGACATTGCTGGACAAAGCAAATTCAGACTTCATTGTCCTAGTTTGTGGAAAATTCCAGATCTGGGGCTTTTCCGTATATCCCTACCTCCAGAACGCAATAGACTGGTCCATGATGCTGTCTCTCTTGGTCGCTAACCAAATTTTCCACTCGACAGTTACCTGTGTTGTAGTCGACTCTCCCGACTTGACCTACATACACATGCGCTGGTCAATCCTTTGTGGTTATCCTTCTGTTTCATTAACTCGGGAATTAACCGTTCACCTGCCTGGTTTTTTTTAACCCTTCTCCTACGTGGGCAGTCGATGTATGCAGTCGTCCATCTGGGAATCATTAACTCTCAGTATTTCACGACAATGAGTGAGTAGGTAGATGGGTAGGTAGATAGTTAGATTGGTAGACAGACAGAGAGACAAACATACAGGGAGGCAGGCAGGAAGGCAGGCAGGTAGGTATGTAGGTAGGTACATAGGTAGGTAGATAAATGGATAGACAGATAGATGGGCATGTAAATAGACGGTTAGATAGACAGATAGACGGTTAGACAGAGAGACAGACATAACAGTAGTTCGGTAGTTAGGTAGGTAGGTAGGTAGGTAGGTAGGTAGGTAGGTAGGTAGGTAGGTATGTAGGTAATTGAGTAGATGGGCATGTAGATGGGCAGGTAGATAGGTAGGTGAGCAGGCAGGCAGAATGTAGGTAGGTAGGTAGGTAGGTAGGTTGGTAGGTAGGTAGGCAGACAGGTAGATAGGTAGGTGGGCAGACAGACAAGCAGGTAGGTAGGTAGGTAGGTAGGTAGGTAGGTAGGTAGGTAATTAGACAGACAGCAGAATAAATCATCGATCCATCGATCGAGTCGACAGATGAATCAATGGTTGAAAGGATGAAGGCAGGACCAGATATATAATCTATAAATGGATGAGACAGATCTTATAACATTCGAGACGACCGTAATTATCTTCTGGAAGGGGCAGCAACAGAAATATGGCCAATAATGATCTGTGTCCGCCAACAAACATTACGGTCATGAACACTAGACCCAGACTACTTCAGACAGAGATAATCATTCTAATGATAATAACAACACATGTAACAATAGTAGTTCCTGAAATAAGAGGCAATGGTCAACCAGCAGGAAGATGACACAAGACACTGATGATAACTTGGGTAGAAAAAATAGGTGAGGCAGGCGAACTGTCAAAACATCGACAATCTTTTGGTGGGGCTCGATGGGAGTGGCCTTCTGCGGGGGGGACTTGCTACATGATGGTAATAATACATACAGTTGCATTAATTAACCTTATGATAACAACAATACATACAGATTTAAAGTGTACTCATTCCAATAACGGGACCTCGATAGAGACCATATTATTAATTTTTGTCATTACCCTCCGTGCCGGGAGTGGGTAAGTTGTGCGCCTGCTGCTTTCCTTGGATGTGGTCGCCGTTACGTTTTCATGCTCCGCCTCCGGAATCGAACCCTAATTCCCTGTTACCCGTTACAAACATGGTAGGCATGCCACGTACCATCGACATTTGCTAGGGCAGGTATTTGAAAGATGCGTCGCCGGCACGTAAGGCCATGTTATCCAGAGTCATCAGTGGGAACGCCGCGCCCCGCGAAGGGCAATGACGAGTTACATTAACCTAATGATAACAATAATACATAAAGTTACATTATCCTGACGGTAACTACAACATACACAGTTACATTAAGCTTCTGATAATAATAATACATACAGTTACATTAACCTTATGGTAACAATAACATATACAGTTACATTAACTTTATGGTAACAATAATACATACAGCTACATTATTCGTATGGTAACAATACCATATACCAGTGTTTCCCAACCTTTTTTGTACCATGCCCCACTTAAGCCTTTCTAAAATTCATATTGCCCCCCTCCCCCGCCCCATGGCCCCCCCCTCCCCTCAACATATACTTCGTCTTCTTCAGCGTTCCGAGCCATTGAGGTTCTTTGCTGCAAATACAATCCGTCTCCATTCGTCTCTCTGGTGGACCTTCTCTTGCCAGTCGTTGATTCCAAGTGCTTGTAGGTCTGTACATGTATTATCTCTCCACCGCCTTCTTGGTCTACCTCGGGGTCTACGGTCATTTTTTACCTGAGTGTAAGCGAGTTTTGTTTCCCTATTATCTTCCATTCTTTCTATATGCCCCAGCCATTGTAGTCTATTAGCCTTCATGATACCAGTGATTAGCGGGGACTTAAACAGATCATAAATGTCTTTGTTACTTCTTCTTTTCCACTCTCCACTTTGTGTATCCCTAATGGGTCCAAAGATGCGTCTTAAAATTTTGTTCTCAAAGGTTTGTAACAAGGCTTCGTCTCCTTTCGTTGTACTCCAGGTTTCAGAGCCATACAGCACAACTGGTCTGATCAGTGTTTTGTATATTGTGATTTTGGTGTTACGAGATAGCGCCTTTGATTTTAGTAGATGTTGTAGTGCATAGTATATCTTATTTCCAGAGTTGATTCTAGTTTGTATTTCTTCCCTTATGATGTTGGAGCAGTTGAAGATCGTACCCAGGTATTTGTATGTTTCCGTTATTTTAATGGTCATATTATCTATTTGTATGTGGCCAGGGTTTCTAGCCATTCCGTCTCTTGAAATTACCATATATTCTGTCTTATCTTGGTTGATAACCAGCCCCATCTGTTGGGCTTTTTCCTTTAAGTGAGTCAATATTTCCAATGTCTTTTGTTCACTTTGCCCTATAATATCTATATCATCTGCATAACCAAGCAGCTTGGATGTTCCTCCAATATCACATTCCTCCTTTACCTTCCTTACAACTTTCTCTAGAGCCAGATTGAAGAGTAGCGGCGATAGTACTTCACCCTGTTTCAAGCCAGATGTTATTTGGAAGGGGTCTGATTTCCTGCCTTTATATGTTACTATATTATAAGTATCTTCCATGCATAGTCTGGTCATGTTGATTAACTTCCTTGGTATTCCAAATTCCTGCATAGCATTCCATAGACTATTCCTATGGACACTATCATAAGCCTTTTTAAAATCCACAAAAATGTTATGGAGATCTCTTTTATATTCCCAATGTTTCTCGGCTATTTGTCGTAAGATAAATATCTGATCTATTGTTGATCTGTTTTGTCTAAAACCCGCCTGGTAGTCACCTAATATGTCTTCCGAATATGGTTTTAGTCTATTTAGTAATATTGCGGATAGTATCTTATAGCTTGTGGACAGTAGTGATATTCCTCTATAATTTCCACATTGGAACTTGTCTCCTTTCTTAAAGATAGGTATCAATAATGACTCTTTCCAGTCATGGGGTAATTCTTCTGTCCTCCAGATTTTTATTATTAGTTCGTATAGCTTTAGATGTAATGCATGGCCACCTGCCTTTATAAATTCAGCAGCAATTCCATCAGTCCCAGTTGCCTTATTGTTTTTAAGTCGTGTGATTACATATAGGATTTCTTCAAATGTAGGTTCTTCAATTTGTGGTTCGCATGTTAGAACCTCTTCTTGTGAGAAAATGTTACTTGGAGCTTCACAATTTAGTAATTCAATAAAATATTCTTTCCATGTGTTGCACATTTCCTCATTGGTATTTATCATATTCCCATTTTTGTCTTTTAAACCATATGTGTTTTGTTGGTGCCCTCGTTTCATTGACTTCAGTTCTTTAAAAAATTTTCTGGATTCATTTTTCTGGTGATTAGTTTCCATATCTTTGATTATATTACTCATATATTCTCGCTTCTGCTGTCTGACTATTTTTGTAGCCTCTTTACATTCATTTCTATAATGCTCTTCCTTTTGGATGTTATTGATGTCATTTAACCATACATGTCTGGCATTCTTCTTCCTAATGACTGCTTCTTCACATTTTTGATTGAACCATCTGTTCTTTCTATGCGTGGTTAACACACCGAGACATTCTTCTGCGGTAGACTGAATTGTATTCTTGATGTTCAACCAAGTTTGGTCAATGCTTTCCTCCAAAGGGTTTTGCAGAGTTTCAAGTTTACATTTTATTTCATCTGTAAATTTCTCTTTGACTGTAATGTCTTGCAGTTTTTCTCTGTTATATGTTGGGTGTAATCTTTGTAATTTAGTATAGAAAGCTCTCTTAAGTTTTATTTTAAATTTTGCTCCAACGAGGAAGTGGTCACTGTGGCACTCAGCTCCTCTATAACTTCTGACTTGCTGTATGTTTGATGCATTTCTGTTAATTAAAATGTGATCTATTTGATTATAGGTTCTCTTGTCACATGATTTCCAAGTTTGCTTGTGTATATCCTTTCTTTGTAGTCTGGTACTGCTAACCTGCAGTCCTTTGGCTTCTGCCAGGTTGATGACTCTCCATCCATTATCATTTGAAGTTGTATGTATGCTTTCCATACCGGCCACTTTTTTATTAGTTTGCTCTCTACCTATTTTTGCATTGAAGTCTCCCAGCACAATCAGGATGTCCTGTTTGGGGGTTTCTTCTATGACATCTTCCAGATCATTATAAAAGTCTTCTTTAATATCATCTTCTTTCTCTTCAGTAGGTGCATGTACATTAATCATCGTTATATTTTTCCATTTACCTTTTATTCGTAATTTACTAATCCTGTCATTAAAAGCTTTAAAGTTTAAAACGTTCCCCCATAACTCTTTTTTGATGACAAATCCTGTTCCTAATTCATGTTTATTTTGGGTGTTTCCTCCATATATTATAATCATTCCATTTTGCTCTAAAGTACCCTCTCCTGGCCACCTTATTTCTTGAATTGCTGTTATATCCATTTGATATTCAATTGATTTTTAATATTCAAAAATTGAAATGTTCACTAAAGAAACTTGAATGATAGGTTTTAGGAAGAAATCACTAGGTAATTATTGAGCAAACACAGTAAGTAAATTTTCAAAACATATAATGGAGAACTGAAATTCAAGTACAACATAATTTTAATGAAAGATTTTTCTATATTATTTTAATTATTAGTAATTATTTATTATTTAAATTTAGCGAGATCCTTGCGCTTGATGCTTGCTGCAAAGAGATCTTATGTCAGGTTCCAATTTAGTTAACTTCAGTCTCAAGTCTCCTTGTTTTGTTATATTCAGCCGATTTCTTCCATTTTCGAATTGCCCCCCTTAACAGTCAAATTGCCCCCCTGTGGGGCGTGGGCCCCACGTTGGGAAACACTGCCATATACAGTTACATTAACCTTATGATAACAGCAATACATGCAGTTACATTATTCTTATGGTAACAATAACTTATACAGTGACATTACCCTTATGGTAACAATAAAACACAGTTATGTTAACGTTATGATAACAATAATGCGCAGTTACGTTAACGCTTTGATAACAATAATACCCACAGTTACGTTAACTTTATGATAACAATAATACACACAGTACCATTAAAGATTAACCGTATGATAACAATAATACACACATACAATAATACACGTTAACCTTATAATAACAACAATAATGTTAATAGAATGATGACAGACAGGAGTAAGAATTAACTCTGTACCAAGCGACCCGCCATACGTAGATCACCGTCTACTGTTTGTCCAACATGCAAGTCCATTGCGATCAACCCCAGGTTGATTTTCTAGGCAGTAGCTTGCCATTGCTTTCTGAAGAGACTTCAACGTCATAAGTTCAACTGGCCGGTGTAAGGAATTAACCACCTACCCCGCCATCAGCGCATCGGAAGTTTAAAGACGGAGCGCTCTTACCCTTTCGGCCACGCCGACCGCCACAATATTGCATGTCCAGTGCAGGAAGTGACGACCTACACCAGGTTGACTTACACGGCAATGGTTGCGTTCTATAGTTTGCCACTGATTTCTGAATGAGAAGTCAACATTGGAAGTCCAACTCACCCTAGGAGTCTTGACGCTAACTTCGGCCTTCCGTCTACAGGTGGCCCCACCGCTTACTCCAACAGGCCCGTCCAGAGCAGTGGCATACATGCCGATCGGTCCCCAAGGGAAGACAGTGGCAGAACACGGGCATTCCCGCGAATCAAGGCGGTGTTCATGACACTGTGGTGGGTCTAAATAATCTCCGGACATCTGTAAGAGCTGGACACTCAAGAAGGTGATTTTTTTTTGTTTGTTTTGCGTTGGCCCGCTTTGAACCCAATCGTAGTCCACAGAGGTTCTACTACGTCTAATGCGCTGAACCGACTTTTGCATGTGGATTAGCTTTCCCTGTGGCTAGTGGCCCTCGCCATCAGACGAACCTACTCCGAATTCTGAGGTACCTGTAACTTACGCCCCAAAGTCAAGGAGAGAAGTCAACAGCTTATGTCAACTGACCAGTGTCGCGGATGAAGCCGCTACTTCGGCATCAGCACATTGGAAGTTTAATAGAGAGCGCTCGTATCCATTCGGCCAAGCTAAAAGTCTCGTATCGATGTGTACAACACAGACACATCAGAGTCAGCTAAAGCTGGAGTCTCTGTAGGTGCATGTGTGGGGTCGCCAGATGTCTCGGTTTTCAGAAACAGTCCCAGTTCTTGATCAAATAATTAACTGTCCCGAAATGTCGGGACGTCCATTTATTCCGGTTTTCTGATCCTGTCAAATAAAGATTTAATTAAATCCAAATCTTTCTTGATTTTCTGGTCGTATAACTGTTTAGTTTGGAAACATCAAATGCCCGCACGCACAAAGGCAGTTCTTCGGTTTAATTGTCTTGCGATTAATGCGGTTAGTCGATTTTCTTCTGTTGTGACGTGTGCAGAATTAGTGTTTAGCTAAACTGTAAGCACAGGTCGCTCTGTGGAAAGAGAAGATATGGGATATAACCCAGTGCAATGATGTCGACCCGCTTGCTATTAAACAACTCCCCCCCCCCCCTCATATTTAAGTGATAGTATTAAATGTTTGTAACACCTTTGATTTATACTTAACAGGAATGTCCCGGTTTCACAATCTAGCAACGCAATTCACGTGAAATGATTTGTATTCAGCTTTCAGTCTTATGGAATCTATGGATTTCCTGTGTATTAAAATAGCCGAAGCTGCAACGATGGCTAAAGTGCTGCTTATTAAGTACAGATGTGTGTTAAGGAAATTTAAGCAGTATAGGAGTCAAAGTGAGCGCGATGGTGTAATGGCTAGCGTATTACGTCAACAATAAAATGGCCGGTGTCGGATGAGGTTTCGATATCCACTTCTGCTAAGCCAATGCACAACATTGTTATAGTCAATTATTTCCCAGTTGCGCCCAGTTTATAAAGGTATTACTCGGTTCGTTTAGTACCTCACACAGACACCCCACCCCTGTCTCACACCCCACACGCAAGAGACGTCTCTGTTTAGAGGCTCGCCAATTGTTCCCCATTCCGTTATTAGATTTCTTGAGCATTCACTATGGCTGACAGACAGGAAGCAATGCATTGATCATATTAACAGAGATATATCTTACTATGGCCATGTTATATTGTTTACGATCTCATCACGCGGTTACGCCGGCTATATTCCCCGTCCTGCCCACGCTCTCATTTATCCTATATCTATTTAGCGCACATATTGCTGTCACTCAAAATATGTATTTCCTGGCCTGGTCTTTTCTCATCAACTGGAAGGTTGCTGGAGCACCGTGCCCTGCTTTACTCTATGTGATAAATACAGTCGATGTGTTGTTGATCGGCACTCACAGCGAAGAAAGGCAATAAGAAAAGATTAGAGGCCTTAATGTCCCTCTCTGATTATTTACTCCAGTGGATCTGGAGTGCAGAGGTTTTAAACCCGTACCTACAATTAAACGCCTGTTTGAGGAGAACTGACTTCTGATGTTCTGCATTCCTCGTGTTATTTGAAGCGTTTTACTGGCTTTACCAGCATTCCCCTCTCACCCACTCCGCCCCCTTTCCAGATTTCAATTAACAAAGTGAAGCACCAAATGTCGCATCGACCTTAACTTAACTTCTCTTAACCAAGACCAGTCTAGTCTAGCCACACAATGCACAGCGACATCAACTAACGTTGACAAAACAGCAACGGCCATGTCTTTGACTGCAGCAAAGACATGAAGAGCGCCTGGCCTTCCTCCACCACAACAGGCCAGTGCGTGTCCAATAAAGCTGATTGCCGGGGATCAAATTGAACAAGGCCGACAACAACCGGCATTCAAAGACAGGATTACGCGGCTTAGAATTGTCGCGGAGAAGGTACTATAAGCCTGTTCATTGATAACTATCACGTGTCATGTCTTGAGCACGTAGAGCCGTATGTCTTGCACAAACGTTAATGCTTCTCGCGTGACTCTGAACAAATTCTCCAAACAATGTCCATTTTACATCATTATAGATAAAATATAAAACACGCTCTACGTTCACAAAAACTGTATTTCCTTTGGGAACTTAAACACACAAGCCGTTAACAATTGGCGCACGATTTATTGTCTGGCATAATTTCGTTGCGTTTCGTTAGGTGCGCACTGTAGAATTACCGTGTTTTACCGAAAATAAGACCTGCCCCTATAAGCCCTAGCATAATTTTTCAGGATGCTTTTAATGTAAGACCTACCCCTAAAATAAGCTCTAGTTAAGATCGTCAGCTAGAATGAGAGACTTGTTGCCAAATGGCCAGTCGGAGTACAGACACAACTGGTGCGCACTTGATAATGAACAGATGTGGTTCATAATTCAATATGTCACTAGTGTTAAATAAGATTATTTGAATAAATGTAGAATTTTGTACATGAATAAATGTAGAATTTTGTACACGAGTTGAGTTGAGTTGAGTTGAGTTAAGAACCGACATCACTGCACTCAGGACATTCCCATACGTGCTCCGTTCCCTCGTTCAACAGCCAGCGAAGAGTCATACTACTAATCGTTCCCACCGCTATCTGAATACATATGTGTACATGAATAAATGCAGATATTTGTATCTGGAAAAAAAACGCGCGCGCGCGCGCGCACGCACACACACACACACACATACATATATATATATATATATATATATATATATATATATATATATATATATATATATATATATATATATATATATATATAAAAGACATGACCCGAAACAATAAATGAATAATACGTTGGCAACATATAATTATAGGATACTGTTCCAATATGGAGCATTATTATAAGTATTATTAACTTCATATGATATATAACTCTGCAGTATGCACTTGACAAGATGCAGCGAAATGAGCCAGGCAATAAATTGTGAAATATACTATTTGTGGCTGCCGTGTGTAATTTGCTCTACTTTGTCACTAGACAATACGTCTTAATCTAGTCAAAGTGCTGTCTTGTTAGTGTTTATATGTTGCGGTTTCTTGTGTTTATTTTCTGATAAAGGCTTGTCACCGCAACATCCTTTGTTTTGCGTTTTGGTTTTTATAAAGCTGCATGACTTTGTGTTTCTTTATGCCGTTTACATTTCCACAGCTTTACCGCACATCAGTTAATGTTATGCACACCTTAACCCGTATATAAGAGGCATGAGTAAGTAGCTGACCCTTTTACACACCTGGAAGTGACATGTAACGAACCGTTAACCGTCCGGATGACTCCCAGCATCTTCGGAAGGTCCACGTCTCAATGGCGTCTTGTTTCGTTCTAATCGTTGCATTGAGTGTATCTAATGAGCACGGACATGCACACAAACAGAGCTGTATTACCAAGGACCCTTTAACACGCCTTACCATGAATTGTAATAGTCAGGTCTTAGTCAGATATGACTGAGCTACCGTATGACAGTAGACGGTACTACCTGCTTTCTGTTAGCGGCGAATGTTGGGCGGCGCTTACCAAACCCGACACCCCACATTGTACCAACGGCTTCGGGCGGAAGAGCACAACTGGGAGGGTACAAGCCTTATCCTGGTGCAAGGAAATGCAACATAAATACAAAATGTCATGGCAGGGCAGACCAGGCCCTAAGCCTTGGTTGACAACTGGTCTAGGATCGAAGCTCCGACAGGCAGACAGAGCATTGCTTTGCTGATCCGGCAGCTTCTGCAGCTTGTCCTGTTCCAGATGTATTGGTGTTACCATTCCTCTGGAGTGAACTAGGCAGGCCGAGTTTGTGAATGTTGCATATGGTGCTAGACGCATATTTTATAGTCCAAACGGCACTCGATGAGTGGTGAGCTCGGTATCACACCTGTCACGACAATTTCTGCTACCCATGTTAGGCTGGCCCAACTTGGGAGCCTTGGTCAATTTTAAAGATCCACCCCGATGTCGATTCGAATCCATGACTTCGAGCTGGCAGGCGAACGCTACTGCAGTTTTAAACTTTGAGAAAAACAGACAGCTATTGTTACTATTATAGAATAACATAAACCAACCGACAACGACCACACCGACAGGAGCATCCCCAATCTTCGCTTTGGGACGTTGATACAAAATAGAACGCCGTTTTGGCTGGGTCACAATTTGAGACCAACAGGCTTACAATAAATAACACTAAAGATCACAATCCGAAGTCCAAGGGAAACAGGATGTCCAAGAAACAAGTGCATCACACGGACATGCATGAGCACTTGGGCTCAGGCTTAGTCAGGGCTGAAAGAAAGGGATGGAAACTGGAGATAGTGTAGTGACGTGATCAGAAATCTTGACCACCACTCTCCAAATTGAGTAACTATAAGCAGATAAGCTATATCAATCAAATAAAAACAAAACAAAAACAAAAAATAATAAACAAACAAAAATCACAGGAGACGAGTGTGAGCAAGCAGATAATTGTGCCTCATAAGTAAAGAAAACTGCAGGGTGTATTTTTAATGACTGTCGCTAAAAACAAAAAAGTCGCTTAAAAGTCGACAGGGTCGACTTCATTGCACCGGGTTTTTATCCTATATGGCTCGGTCTGTTTCCGCAGCGCGGAAAGCATCGTCGAACACACGAACTCTATAGCTCTAGCGACGACCCACAGGAGTCTTCGAAAAATTTCACTCGTGAACCGGAGGACACGGTCCAGAATCGAACCCACAACCTTCAGAGCCCGAGTCAAACGGCTTGACCACTTCGCCACGAAGCATCCTTTTTAATGACGGTGCAGTGTTTGAAAATATTGCCGGTCCAAGTTTTGTATTTACCTATTATGTTGCATGAACTTTACATAGAGTGAATGCAAAACTTGGACCGGTAATATTTTCAAACACTGCATAGTCATTAAATATATACCATATATAAAGAACTCTTTTACATACTGTATGCACAACAGGCATATGTTGCTATACCACTACTTTAATAGACAAATGGGCACTTGATGGGCGATGTGGTCTGTATCACGCCGGTCGTCTCTACTTCCCAAGACATTCCCTTGCACTTATTTTAAGCTTGGACGGGCATGGGAGCCCAGGTTAATTTTAAAGATGTGGAACCCGGGACGCAAGCGAGCGTCTAGCCACTATGCTTCTGTAGTGTCACACTCTGAGAAAGACATAATTGCTGCTACTAGAACAGAACAGAATCAACGCAACTACCTCGACCACACCGACGGTAACGCCAAGGAGACGCCATATAATCCTGCCACCACTGGATAAGCTAAGGCACTAACCACCGCACAACGACGGTCCAGCCAAGACGTGCCATCAGTGCCGTGTGCAGGCAACAGAGCCTCAGACATGACATTCTGCCCAAGATGAGAAGACGCGAATATGTCTGAAGGGGAAATAATTACATGCACGGAAACAATTATCTACACGGAAACAATTAGACACATGGGAATAATTATGCAAGAAATCTGCAATAGACAAAGCAAACACTGTTATAGAATGTGAACATCGCTGGGACACCTTTCGTGCTGCCAGTCACAAGATATGAACACGACAGGCAATATCTTTAACTCATATAAGACACGGCAAAAGTGGTTAAGCAATCTGCCTTGGGGCTTCAAAGGCTGTGGGTTCGATACCAGATTTGCACGCCATTCGGTTCACATGTGCAAATTTTCTCAGTCTCCTGGGAGTCGTCGCTGGAGCAACGAAGTTCCAGTTTTGTGCGATGCTTTCGGCAGGTCGTCCAGCGGAGAGAGTCCGAGCAGTGTCCGATGAAATCCGGTGAAAGAGGCCAGCATGGCCGAATGGATAAGAACGCTCGTTCTTAAACATCCATTGTGCTGATGCAGAGGAGGTAAAAGGTTCAATCCCTACACCGGTCAGTTGGACTATAATGCTGACCTCTCGACCTTGAATTGGGGACGTAAATTATAAGCACCTATGATGTCGGAGTCGGTTCACCTGATGGCGAGAGACACTAGTAATATGGAAAGCTAATCCACACGTACAATTCAGTCCAGTGCTACTAGAAGTGTGTGCACCACGCTTGAGTTAAAAGAAAACGAGCGCAAAAGAAGAAAACAAAAACCGGTGTAATAAAGTCGATCTTCTGACCTTTAACCCCCGCCCATCTTCTTATTTTTTTTTTAAGAGCCGTAGATGGCACAACAGAAGACGAAGAAAACATCTTTGCAGACATTTGCAGAAAAGAAGAAGAAGAAGAAGAAGAAGAAGAAGAAGAAGAAGAAGAAGAAGAAGAAGAAGAAGAAGAAGAAGAAGAAGAAGAAGAAGAAGAAGAAGAAGAAGAAGAAGAAGAGACAGACATTTACTGCGGCATTGAAGTCTCCATACCCCACGCGACCTGACCATGATCATTTGGAGAAAAGGCATTTTATTAACCGTCTGCTGACCGTCCGTTTCCAACCCAATCCACCAATATACAAAACAGGATAATCACGAGTGTTGTCAGCAACAAAGTCTGGATACATTCTGCTACAGCAAACAGCACTGCATCGACTCCGGCCTGACATATATGTAATACACGTACTGGGCAAGTAATTACAGAGACATGAGTCAGACCGACATCGACGGAAGTAATTACAGGTTGGGGCATGCATTTCCAAAACCTCAATAATTCTTTCTCTACAAACATCGGATCAGTAACACATCGCTGAGAATTTTGTTAACTAGAGATACAAACTTGTTGGTACATAGGATTCAACTTATTCATCTTGCTAAATGAAGATATATATGTACTTGGGCACTCCACCACATAGATTATCTCAAACGTTTTATTAGTCAGATCTGTCCTCCCGCAAACCAAATTTTCTTCGGTCTTTCGCTTGGAATTGACCTGCGTCTGCACGTCTGTGCCTTGTGTGACTGACACTGTTTTTCGCATGTTCTGAAAGACACTGCAAAATTTGACATCGTCGGCGTTTTAACATGCTATGCTATAAGGATTACTGAGCTGTATTTGGTCGGTATCATCATGTGCCATTACGACATGCGTGGACTGTCATGATTTCCCATCTCACATGATGTCCCGTCTTGGATCAAGTCTAAGTTCTTGTTTCGATTATGCCAGTAGCCAAGAAATCTAGGTGTTTCTCTCTCTCTCTGTCTTCCTTTGGCTCTTTCGCATTAATCTAGCCTGTTATCAATACGTTTTCTAGTTTATTTCTCCACATAACGTGCATATAATATTTTGGATGTCTACGTCTCCTTTCTCTAATCAATTTACGGGTTTTATTTCTTTCTTGCAGAACTTCCTCGTTCGTTGCCATATCTGTTCACGGTATTTTTTCCATTCCCTTTAGAAACCACATTTCCGCTGTCAACAGATGCTTCTTAGCTTATCTGCTTATTGTCATTAAGATTGGGAGTACACAAGGAGGTACCAGAAAATATACCAGACAAAAGACTAAGGCAATATACAGATGCGCTGCTTTAGTATTATTCCTTTTTCTAAAAGAACACGTATACTTCGTCGCATGACCCCCCCCCCCCCCCCCCACACACACACACACATACACACACACACACAGATATAAAACAATTGAAAGTTACAGCGTCGCTGCATCGAGATTCGAACCTGTTCCCTCTAAATGACAATTTTATATGTTTTAATATGTACGCTGATCTCTCCTTCTTTCATATACTTTTGTTTGTAATGCTGAGTGCTACCTGCAAATCTATTTCTCGTGTTATTGTTATGGCTTCGAATGTTCCCTAGTAATTGCTATTTCTTGGTATGGTACATATTTCTTATTCGGCACTGGCCATCAACATTTGCGTTATTTCGGCATGACGGTTCGCTTGAGATGAGTGGTACATTCTATATCGGCCGTGTGAACTGCTCGCCTGTAGAGCCCATCTTGAAATGCGCATTTGACAAATTGTTTTTCTGTGGTGTTCTGTTATGAGCCGCATATAGTACCATGGTTGGACCTTTACATTATGTAATAGTCATCTTGTTTTGCGTATCCTTTTACAGGACTTAGCTGTCAACAGCAGCATCTTTCAGCTGTCTGTTGATCTCTTGGCAAGATTACGCTCAGTAGTTTGCCATTGCTTTCTGAGCGGCCGGCTCAGTATCCGCAAGTCACGAGCGGGGGTCGAACCACCTCAGTTCTCGCTCCGCTGCGAGACTCTGCGTGATAAACGGGATTACAGAGAGAAAGTGTTGTAACCCCACAGCCAGAGAGACCGGCAATAGTCATCTTGCCGAAGATAAATAACAGCCAACCTGTCTTTCCACGCGTTAATGTGTTGCCATGTTTTTCTCTTAGCAGTATGTCGCTGATAGATGTGGCCGCTGTCTTTCAGGGTTGCTTTCTACAATTTATCAGCCCTCTTATTTTCTGATAACTTCCACTGTGATGGGATGCAGCATAGCATAGTTCTACATTGTCTGCATATTCAAGACAGCGAATTTTCTGGTTATGAGTGCGAGCTGAACTTAAGTAATTTGGAGCACAGATTGTGCATCAGTAATAATTAGTGAGGGATGCATCATGTTATATTATGTCCCAAGTTCTTTAGCCGTGGCTAAAACTGCCTTAATTTCGAAGTTAGTTGTTCCTGGAACTCATGACAATGGAATTAGTGTGCTTTAATCCTCTGCCGCGTGTACAACATCGCGGATCTCAGATTGTCCCATTAACAAATAGCATCCGTTGCCATCTTCAATTGGAGCATTGGCTAGAGTGGGTTGTCTGCATTGTCAGTTCCTTACCGTCACGACACACACTTCATTTTAAATTAAATTATCGTGTTGTCTTCTCATTTCAAGTGTTGCATAATACTTTCATGTGTGTCTTCTATCCTTCGACTGGGTATGGTTCTCATTATGGTATTGTTCTTGTTTCACAGCTCCATAAATGTGGACAAGCTAAGTTCAGTTGAGCTAAGAACCAACATCACTGCACTTAGTATATTCCTACATGTGCTCTGTCTCGTCGCTCAACAGCCAGCGAAGAGTCATACTACTAATAGTTCCCACCGCTAACTGATTGAAAGTTCTCCATGTCTTTTCTCACAGTTTTGCGTCTTAACACTGAGAACTAGGAATCAAATGTGGAGATGACGCGGAAAATTACGTCCCCAAAATATTGAGTTTCACATGAATCAGTTTAGACCAACTACCACAACTGACCAATATGCGCTGGCTTTGATCCCAAGCGTAGTGCACGTCCGTGCAACTGCTTCTAGTGCACTGGACATATTTGTGCGCGTGGATTAGCTTTCTCTATTACCACTGTCCCCCGCGTCACCAGTGTCCCTCGCATCAGGCGAACCCACTCTGACTTCAGAAGTGCGTGTGATTTACGTCCCCAAGCAAAGGACGAGTCGAAGTCAACATTTTAGTCCAATTGACCGGTGTAGGGGTTGAACCCTTTACTTCGGCATTAGCACACAGGATGTTTAAGAACAAGCGTTCTTATCGATTCGTCCATGCTGATCTCCGCCGAACAAGATGTCCTTTGATGTTCTACCATCGCCCATCCTCCAAATGTGTCCTAAACATCTAAATCTACGAAGACTAAGCATGGAACAAATCGTCACCACCACCCAGTCTGTCCAATACTCCAGTATTGATCATCTTATCTTGCCACTTCATGCCAAGTATTTTCGCAGACATCGCATTTGTAAGAAACGTTTCTCTTGGTGCATATAAGTTGACCAGGTTACATTGCCACAATACCAAGTAGACGACATAAATTTAGGCGCTGCATAAAAATAGTATATGTAATTATGTTGTTTATCAACCCGTTGGGTGGAAAACAAAGACAACAAGAACCAATATAAATCAACGAATGCATGTTTTAGTGCGGAATAAACAGTCAACAAGGATTTTAGCAACGTGCAATTTGTGTCATATTTGACATGCCTAAAGTTGGCTTGCAGACAAGTTAATTAATATTTAACAACTGGCGATGGCGAATAAATTAAAATTTTATTGGTTCAAAGAATATGTGTCGTTCGTGGGGATTAAAAAGAACCCAGACGATACCAAAGTGGATAATCGTTATTGATGGCACAACACTTGATAAACAAATAAATACAATTATTCTGCTTTTAAAACCAAACAGCGAAAAACAAGAAAATCAAACTAGGGTAAATTCTTTTTTTTTCCTTTAATTGTATCTTTCTTTCTGTGTTCCTTCCTTTCTTTCTATCTCTCTTTATTTCTCTCTTTCTTTCTTTCCGCTTCTTCTTCATTATCTTCTTCTTGTGTATACTGTCTAGCGTGTCCTCTGATTGCTTCTTCCTTCCTCGACTTCTATCAGTGATAATCAATACTAGAGAGTTTACTTCTCGTGCTATATGCCCGCAATGTTCTCCTTTGTATGAACTTCATTTTCTGTTTTAGTTCACACAATGTTCCATAAGGTTTTGCTTCCACCATTGTTTCTCTTAAAGACAGAAGGTTTGCCTGGATATGACAACTGGGACACTGTTTTAGTACGTGATCTGCCGTCTGGGGCGCCAATCCAGATACACGCATGACTGATTTGCAAATCTTAAGTTGTGTATGCGTTACTGTGAAGTTAACTGTGCCCCGTTCTGAGGCACAGAATAATGATTTTATTTTGTTTTTCTGGTCTGCTCACACTATTGTAATCGTTTTGTGTTGGCGGCTTTCCGTTTCATTTAATTATTCTTTTCTTTTGATGGTATGTGACAGGTATAAGTATCCTTAAACTAGTGAGAAGTTCAGACAGAAGTGTCTGCAGTACTGGCAATTTTCTGGACTTTGGAACTGATTCTGCGTCTGAAATAATACCAAACGCTCTGGAACCATGATTGGTAATCGAGTTTCTCTGTTGCCATCTTGACGGCTTCGCTTGACTGTCGGTCCTGTGGTCATGGATTCGAATTCACATCAAAACCCATTTCCACACCTGACTTGTGCTCCTAGATCGATCGAGTCTAAAATGGGTGTCAGAACATGTCATAGAAAGTAACAGAGTCGGTGTGGTATTGGCCACTGCACTCTTCTAGTACCGAGTGGTCTGCAAACATAAGGCGGACAACACAACCAACATGGAATTTCAGCTTTGCTTTCTATACCATGTCATCTCATATCATTCGTATATTCAATAGGAAACCCATCTATGAGAAGTGTAGAGTAAACTGTAGATCTCCATGCATGTATCATAGACTACTGACAAGTCGTCGGCTGTGTTCAACATCATAAACCGTGGAAAACCATTATAAACACCGAGTTTTCAAAAACAATTGATCCACTTCATTCAAACGTTTAGTTAGTTGAATATCCTTTACATGACGTCACAGTCAACATCGGCATTTTTTTTTTTTTTTTGCTGTTGTGATCTTTTGCAAGTTTTCATTCAGTAGTTGGCCATTGCTTTCTGAACGACCGAAACCCATACCATTTCGTTAAATACCAATGCAAGGCGTTCTGCTACCAATCGCCCGCAACTGTGTTTCGAACGTGGGTATGCGGGATGACAAACTGCATCCGAAACAATTGAAACGTATCAGGAAGAAAAAGGAGGTGCCAGGCCAACTACTTGTTTGAGGGGCGACGGGATGTAAGACATTCTCTCCCCACATTTGTTCCAGAACTAAAGAGAGAATATAATGAGAAATGTCATAGACACAATTTATGGTTATATTAAGCCATTCATAATTAATAGAAATCTGATTCCCGAACACATGTATGGAAATGATGTGGCTTTCGTCCAAACACTGCTGAAGGATTAAAGAAATCTTATCTGTCAACAGATACGGTTAAGATGAAATTCATTTTCTCAATAAAAAAAAAAAATTAAAAAAAAAAAAAAAAAAACACACACACACACACACAGCAATCAAAGATAATGTCCACGGGCAAAACTACATTTCAAAGATAAATTATCATGACATTTTTAACAAATTTTAAATGCCACGCACTTTCAAAAAGAAATGGCAAGCTACCGAACGTAAATTTGCCAAGAAATCATAAACAGCCAAAAAAATTCAAGGGCTGACTGCGACGTTCTATAAAGGAAATGCAAATAACTAAACACACTTGTAATACCTTAGCGCTATAATTAACAATAATGGTTCCTGATGAAATTAAGTCAGAAACAGATTGGTCCTAGCAATGCAGAGTAAAAAAAGCAAACATATCCTATGGCACAAGCACGACAGCAGGAAGCAAATTAAGACATACATTTTGAGAGAGGGGGTTGAGTGGTCTCGAGGTATGGTGTCCGCCTAGTGTCTAGTAATAAAATTTCCCCTGGTCTCTGGGTAGTGACATCCGACGCCCGTGTGTATTGTTGCGCACGTAAATCATCCCTTGGTAGTTGGAAATCTAAAAAGAGTAGCCTAACGGCGCTGCCCGGGCAAAATTTCGAGTTAAACATCTACCCAAAGTATTTCAGGATCCTCGCCGGTGCTACGGAGTTCGAGCACTGAGCTGAGATTCTCCCGACTCAGGCTAGGAGTAGAACGGAGCACTTATGGGTTACACTCGCGTGTCCTGATGTTGAATCGTCGACTAAACTAAACTAAACATACATTTTGAGAACATTCAACTTTCCTATGGCAACTACGGATATGACGGCAACATACGCATGTGAACTACTGATTACTTCACAATCACTAAAAAGGAAACTTGAGTTTATTGACATTAAATGTTGCAGAAAAATCCTTAGAATATCGCGGATCAAGAAGAAGATAAATACTAACATTTTGCAATATCTGAACATTGAAAACAAAAACCCAAAAACACGAGCTCATAAACAGTGTTATACGTATCTCAGAAACAGAAATACTTTAGCTATATTAAACTAGGCAATGGCGTGGTTACTAGAGTAGGAGAAAGGGGTCGACTAGCACAACGGTGAACATATGACATGAAAACAACCGTGGCCATGAAAATACACGAGACGGGGAACTGACCAAATGTGCAAACTCTTGCCGGCCGATTGTGATGAGAGTGACTTCTGCAAAGAATGTTCCACATCATCATAACAATCGCATCATCTCATCTTGTTCCTCTTGTACCTCGCGGTGTCGAGGTGAAGTATAAACAGTAAGAGAGTGCCCGTTTATGGGTTTAATAATTCGAGATGCCCTTGTACCCTGTTATTCCCTCTGTGTTTACATGGTCGGCCTCTTCTTCTGGTTCCATTTGGTCTGTACATCATTGCTTGCTGTAGTTTACTGTTAGTTGGTAGCCTAGTTAAGTGGTCGAACCATTTCACTTGTTGTTTTCTAATTAAATATAGCGCTGCTAAAACCCCCACTTTAATCCCGATTTCATTCATAATTTCTGATTTTCTCTCTTCCTGATACGTTGAGTATTCTTTTCAGGAATCTCATTTCCATTGTAGTAATTTTCCTTTTCTCTTTTTCTGTCATTGTTCAGGTTTGGCGTTGGTAGAAAGATTATCATAACAATAAAACTAATAATAATCTATATGAATTCTGGGACTGTAAATATAACAAAGAATAATGGTGATATCTCAGGCTGGTTCGTTTATTGACATTTAGACGTCTTGACGCATTAGCCATTGAAGAGGCGGGGGTGTGGAAGCCGACAAACAGAGTTTCCGTCTGAACGTGTTGCTAGATTTTTTTTTATTTATTGAAATTGCAAATAAAAAAAGCAGGCCGTAAACACTGCCACTCTGGTAAATGTCAGAATTATTAAATCTAAGCTGAGCTGAAATTCCCGTTACAATCTAAAGAGAAAGGAACTAGGGCTGAGAAACGGATACAGTTTCATGTGCGTCGTAGAAGTTCCTTGAATCCAATCAAGAAACAATCGTAAAGCCGTGATCTGACGTCAGCCTTGCAAATGCTTATTCGCCTCTCCTTTAGACTTTCCGATACACATTCCAGAGCAGATTTTCCGGTAGATCTGTGTATATACTCATCGTTATGCAGCAGATCCTGTGCAGCACGCCGTCCTCATCGTGGCTTGCGGAGAAGATTCTCAACCCCTGGTCTGATCACATGACACACGATTTTCATGCTCAAGGAGTCTGCAATGTCCTGTGTCCTGCTCCGTGCTGGTTGACCTCGTCTTCCAGGAACCATGACTTCCATCACTGCTCTTTCCCCACCATATGAGGTTTTAAAACTTCCAGGAACCATGCCTTCCATCACTGCTCTTTCCCCACCATGTGAGGTTTTAAAACTTCCAGGAACCATGCCTTCCATCACTGCTCTTTCCCCACCATGTGAGGTTTTAAAACTTCCAGGAACCATGCCTTCCATCGCTGCTCTTTCCCCACCACTGTGAGGTTTTTACAACAAAATGGTTTACAAGACAAGATGATCGACTTCATTGCACCGCGTCTTACCCCATATGGCTCGGTCTCTTTCCGCAGAGCGGCCTGCCGGAAGTGTCGCTCAAAGCACGAACACCGTAGCTTCAACCAAGATCCCAGGAGTCTCCGAGAATTTGCACTCTTTAACCGAAAGATATAGTCCGGATTCGAGCTCACAACCTTCGTAAACAGGCTATGTAACTACTTGGCAACTTTCTTTGAGGTTAAATTTGGCCAAACTGTTTCTACAAAATACTCGGGAAAACAGTATATATTTTACTGCGTTTTAATACGCGGTTATTGGAGACACGCGTACTTAGTGAAAATGCTAACAACGTAATCGCAACAACGGCCAGTTTCCACTCCCTTATTTTTCTGCTTAACATTGTGTAGACTTGCAGCAGATTTTAATGATATAGATTTGTAAAAGTAATTACCGCTGGTTGTTAGTGGACGTGTGCGTGTCTGTTGTGTGTGATAAATTGTTCTTATTTTTGGAAAGGCGGCCTCGGTCGCTGATATATTGTAGATGGGACTAAGAGCAACAAGGACAATTACTTGGAATCCAGTGTAAATTGTTATTTCGTTCACTTGAGACACTACAGAATGTTTATAGTAGTTATTTTTTAATATATTTATTGAGGGTATAGAATTGTGATGTAGTTTGCTTGTGGGAGTGGGTGGGTAGGTAGGTAAATAGAGAAAAATTAACGCTAGTCTCACCGATTTCACCGACAGACCTGGGGGAGACACAGACCACCAGGAAAAGACAGCGGTGGAGGGGAGGGGGGGTGCGGACAGACAAACGGGAGATAGATAGACCAACATACAGCCAGAGGGCAGGCCAGACAGACAGACAGACAGAGATGGATGTATAAATAGATCGCGAGAGAGACAGAGCATGTGTGGAAAGGAAGCGAGGGATTGATGGACGTAGTTATGGTCGGACGGATGGCCAGGACAGGGATGGGACCCCACAGACAGACAGACAGACAGACAGACAGACAGACAGACAGACAGACAGACAGACAGGCAGGCAGGCAGGCAGGCAGGCAGACAGACAGGCAGGCAGGCAGGCAGGCAGGCAGGCAGACCCATGTCGTCACTAAACAATCTCCCTTTGCTGCAATTTTAACCCATGACCGTATTGTTGGCAAGCCATTGATACTGAACATGAAGTGCGAATAAGTAACTACAGTAAATCTTCGATTAACCGTCACCGTCCGGCCCAGGGATGCGACGGATAACCGAATATTCGGAAAAAAGAACTATCTTAATACATATGTACGGTAACGTGATTTCACTGCGGGCTTAGGACTATAATGAAAATAACATCCTTTAAAAGTGAATACTACATACATATTGTATTTAATTTTACAAAACGAGCAATATAGACTTCAATATAAGAGTAGTAATGTACAGAAATGTATTGTAATACTATAAACCTACGTTACTTTACAATAATCTGTCATCTCCTTCTGTGTCTTTGAGGCTTGAGCTTTCTGGGCGGCGATGTTCCGTATCTTACGCAGAAGTAGGATCTGTGTTGTATTTCCCTCCTCTTGCATTTCAAACCAGTCGATGCACTTTTACAACATTGTTTCTGCTTGTGAGTGGCTAGTTGTAGGTTTTTGGTTAAGAACGGATCCTTCATCGTCATCAATTTCTTCTTCTTCAATGGTAGTCACACTAGAAACAATTTCATCATCGTTCTAAATTTCAAAGTCTCCATCCATTTTGTCACATTCCAACCAATATGTTACTTCTTCTGGTGTAATGTTTTCTCTGTTTAGTCCCTACATTGTTGCAGAGTTGCACAATGTCGTCAACGCTAACAGTCTCATCAACCCATTCTTTAATTTAGACACTATAAGGTCAGCCCAGGCAGTGGCGACATTGAAAATAGCGTCTTTTATGTTGTATCGCTTCTTTTTTTCCCCCTTTTTTTTAAAGATGATGACGGATAAAAGAAACTGATGGGTAAAACAAGTGACGGTTAATTGAAGTTTTACTGTATTTCCTGCAGTGTGCTTTAATTACACTTGCCTGAGTGTTAACCCGTAAAATTCTAGTTATGAATTGATGTCGCTGTTTTTAGAAACTTGTTACTTAACCGACTTCTGTCTAACACAGTCGTGAGTTTACCTCCTGACATGGACATTTTCCCGTTAAAGTAGCATTTGAGCGCCAAACAATACTATGTGTGTTTATTATGGTACCACGTAAAGAGTTCGCTAATTATGAGATGAATCAAGTACAGGAAACATGAAGACCTGTGCGACGAAGTGGCTGAGCCGTTTGTCTTGTGCTTAGGGGTTCGTTTTCGGAATCGGCCTTTCAGTTCTCGGTTGCAGTTTGTTTTTTTTTTCCTTGAAGATCCCATTAGGGGTAGTTGCTTGAGCTACGAAGTTCGTGTTGTGTGCGATGCTCTCAACAGGTGGTTAGCTACTCTGCTAGGTGAGGTAGGCCTAGATGGGACAGATAGAACGTGGTGCAATTAAATCAATCACCTTACCCTTTAATCACCGTGTATAAGAAACAACATAATTCTCATGGTGGTGGTGGTGGTGTTGTTGTTGTTGGACTCACATAGAGCTATGTAATTACTCTGGAGCAACGGGCGTTACTGCAGGTGTCGTGGATGTCTGACTGGCAGGGATGATACATTGGGGCAAACACGGAGTCTTTGCATTTTAAGTAACGACCCTCTCCCTCACTATCTCTCTCTCTCTCTCTCTCTCTCTCTCTCTCTCTCTCTCTCTCTCTCTCTCTCTGTATGTGTGTGTGTCGAGCGCATTTTAAGCAACTTATATGTTAACGCGTGTACATGTGAGTGAGTGTCTGTTCTAAGCATAATAACCACCTTTTGGCAGCGTCAACCAGGGACACGTCCTTAAACTGGTTACCTTTCTATAGGACCACCTCTAACAACACATCTGTACAGTCAAGGACCCTTTCACCCGCCATGAGGCGTAAAGAGTGACTGTGGCCAGCCCATATTTGGTCAGACCAATCGACGCCCGATGAGTGCTGTGGTCAGTACCACGCCGTCCACCTTGGCATTCCTTGGCGCCCATTTTAGACTGACTGGACCTGGGAGCTCAGGTCGATTTAAAAAAAAAAAAAACCCGCCTGGAGAGGGACTTCAACAGATTGCCACCAGGCACTGCACTACAGCGACTCCCTAAACATGAATTTACCAGACGAAAACAGGACTCGAAGCGTTATAAATTAACTTAGGACAGGTTGTTTCCAAATACAAAGCCAGGCAGAGCAGGGGGTCCAATGCTGTCGGTTATCAGTGACGTGTGCACGAAATGCAATGATTGTTAATTTACAAGAGAAGGAGTGCAGTAATGAAGGTCGGGAGAGAAGAGAGAGAGAGAGAGAGAGAGAGAGAGAGAGAGAGAGAGAGAGAGAGAGAGTAATAAACACTTAGATAGAGACAGACAGCGAGAGAGAGGGATAACGTGGGAGAACGAAATAGATTAAGAGAGAGGCGAGAGAAAGAGAGTAAACTGAGAAAAAAGGGCTGAGATAAGAGTGAGAGAAACACGAGAAAAAAAACCAGAAAAACGGGAGGAAAGATAGATAAAAAGGAGAGAGATGGAGAGAGAGAGAGAGAGAGAGAGAGAGAGAGAGAGAGAGAGAGAGAGAGAGTAAAGGCGATAGAGAGACAGAGTCAGATAGACACAGAGAGAAAGAAACATATCGAGAGAGGTAGAGACAAACAGAGTGAAAGCTACACAAAAAAAAACAAAGACTGGGGCTTAGACAGACAATGACAGAGAGACAATGACTCAGACAGACAATGACACAGAGAGACACAGATATAACTGACTGGAACTGAGAGAAAGAGAAACAAAGAAAGACATATACAGAAAGATAAACAAAAAGCGAGACTGACAGATACAATGACAGATGGAGGAAAAAATAGAGGGAGACACAATGAGAACTTGAGGCAGTGATGGACTAATAGATACGAGGGCGATTCAAATTAAAGCCTTAATATTTTATTCTTTTTTGGTGAATATATTCAGAAAAAGTATAGAACAAATGTATCATTTTTTCGATGCAGCCACCACTGCGTTCAATGCAAGTAATGCAACGCCGATAAAGTGCTTGGATTCATTTTAAAAAAAAGAAAATGCTTGTGTGCTTGACCCGGTCGTGAACAGTCTTTCACAGAAGTCACGCCATTTTGAAACTTCCTACTCCACGCATACACTTGCTGGACTGACAGGCCTCCATCACCATACTGAACCTTCATTCGCCGATGAATTTCTATAGGTTTCACCCCTTCACTGGTGTAACGTCCATGTTAAACGCCAGGGTAGGGCGGATGTACGAGTTAAGAATCTAAATTACAATCAAGGTTGCAGGTGTGGAGATAAGAGGACAGCAGATGTGAGGCCAGAGAAGTTGATTAGAAATCCAAAAACAATGGTTGAGCCCCAAACAGTAGATTGTCATACGCACGTATATGTTAGTCTGAGTCACCAGGGGACAAAGAAGGGCGTGCTAGAGAGGGGATAGACAAAGGAAAACCCCAGAAATTAATATTGGGGGAATTTGTAATCGGGTTCAGGGGTGAAATAGATTTTCACGGGTGGTACCGGGAAGAGTGAATAAAGACAGAAGTCTGGGCAAATGGGAGGGGGGGGGCAGTTAATTTATGGGGCTAAGTTAGGGAATCTTAGCCAGGGCAGTGGAGTTTGAGCTAAGTTAGGGAAACTAGCCAGATATTCGGTTTTGGGAGAAAGTAGGGAAACTTCAGCCCGGGAGTGAGAAGCATTGAGTCTCGGGCCAGTGAGGGACACGGCCAGAGATAAAATGCGTTGGTTACTTTCAGGGGCGGATAAGAGCCAGCGTAACAAGTGAATTTTCGAAGGCCTTTAGAAGGCAATATTGTATTCGCATGAACCTACTGTGTCGAACTATACTCTGATTGTTTCTAGAAATGTGCATGTGCAGCATATATATTCATCCATAATAAATATTTGTTTGTGCGGAAACGGTGTTATATATTGACTCAGCGTCGTTGATCAGTCGTCCAGCACAATATTCACACTGACATACACTAGACACAACCACAGTAAATTCTCTCTGTCAACAGCATTGTGACAACTGATTAAAACACGGATAACAGAACGATGCTCCTGTTTTGTGCACGTCAAAAGTGGAGCGGCAATCTTTACACTGTCCTTATGATGTCACCGTGTTCGTCTGCACCGTGATGTCACATGCTTAACACTTTTGACATCCTTAACAACAATATTTAAAGGTTACAAGAAGATGGCATACTTATTGTAATTTATATCACATTTGCAAGGTGTTCATTTGGAAACCCTCCTCCCCCCCCCCCCCGTACAAAAATAAAACAGATATACAGAAGCAGATAAACAGAGAGATAAACAGAGAGATAAACATAGAGGTAGAGAGAACTACAAGATCAGGTGATAGACAGACATAGAGGGACAGGATGTGACAGAGACAGTGACAGACATAGAGAAGCAGAATGTGACAGAGACAGTGAAGAACATAGAGAAACAGAATGTGACAGAGACAGTGACAAACTTAGAGAGGTAGAATGTGACAGAGACAGTCACAGACAGAGAAACACAATGTGACGGAGACATTGACAAACACAGAGAAACACAATATAACAGAGACAGTGAAAGACATAGAGAAACACGATATGACAGAGACAGTGAGAGACATAGAAAAACATAATATTACAGAGACAGTGAAAGACATAGAGAAACAGAATGTGACAGAGACAGTGATAGACATGGAGAAACACAATATAATAGAGACAGTGACAGACATAGAGAAACAGAACATTACAGAGACAGTGACAGACATAGAGAAACAAAACGTGACATAGAGAAAGAAAGTGTTAGCGACAGAGACAGACGGTGAGACATACAGAAGGACAGAGAGAGAATGAAACAGACACAGAAGCGGACAGGCAGAGATAAATATACAGAGAAGGGGTGAGAGGCAGTGAGAGAGGGGAATGGCAGACATTTGAAGAGAGAAATAGACATTAAACGAGATGAGACAGAGAGTGGAAAATTCAGACAGAGAGAGAGAGAGAGAGAGAGAGAGAGAGAGAGAGAGAGAGAGAGAGAGAGAGAGAGAGAGAGAGAGATTCAGAGAGATTCAGAGAGATTCAGAGATAGAGAGAAAAATAGAAAGACTGAGATATTCAGAGACAGAAAGAGAAATAGATAGAACGAACGAAAGGACTTTATTTTCAAAGGGTAACAAATTGGGCACGCAGGACCGTCTTACATTCGGCCCTTCCAATCACTCATCTTTCGTTCATCAATAATGCATAACATATTTTCACAGGAAAACAAAACATTGTCAAATGAATGTTGTAAACATAAACAATGCATACTACCATGTTATGAGACACATACCCCAACCACACACCCATCCCCCATCCACCCACACATTTCCCACACAACCACACACACTCCCAGGCACACATACGTGCCCCACCCACCCCCACCCCACCCACACACACCCTCGATCTGCACACATCTCCCCAAACACACAAACACACACATATCTCCCACCCACCACAATCCCCACCCCATATCCCCCACCCACCCGCACACACACGCCCAGGCACACATACATGCACCCACCCGCCTATCACCCACCTAGACATCCCCGTGTCTACATAATCTCCCCACCCACATACACATTCTCAACCCATCCCGTAACCCATCAACACTCACCCACCCACATATCCTCCACTACACACGCACAGACCCCCAACCACCCACTCAAACACATCCCCTAACCACACATCCACCACCCACACACACACACACACACACACACACACACACATCCCCGCCAACCCACACATCACGCACCTACCCACACACAAAACTAGCACCCACCCACACATCCCCCACTTTCACACATCCCCTACCCACACAATCTCCCCCACCTACCCACACATCCCGCACCCATACACACGCACAGAGAGACAGACAGACAGAGAGAGAGAGAGAGAGAGAGAGAGAGAGAGAGAGAGAGAGAGAGAGAGAGAGAGAGAGAGAGAGAGAGAGAGAGAGAATTTCAAAAAGAAAAGTTCCAGACACGAGCCACTAACTCAGTTTTGCAACATTGTCAATAATAATAATGAATAAATGGGCGTCATTATTCTTTCATTAGCATTAAAATGCCAATCTCTGGCGATAAAGCGACCTATTTGAGGACAAAATCTGGAAGTGTTATTAACATAATGAAACGATCAAACAGGTCAATATCACAGCCGCGCCAAACAAATTAATTGCTAACTAGTGGTTATTCCTAACGGTGTTGCCAGATTGTGGAGGTTAACCCATTTCCTGGGATTTTAAGTAAGACCGTCCTAAGAGCACTGCAGTCTTTGAGCTGGACCTCGGAGGCTTATTGAGGGAAGTGGTGGTGGGGGGTGAGAGAATAACGGAAACGACAACGCGACGTTGGATACTTTCAACGGAATTAGTGTTTTAACTTTAGAAACATGAAGCTACGTTTAATCTGCAGTATCGTGATGATGGTGTTGTTGTTGTTGTTGTTGTTGTTGTTGTTGTTGTTGTTGTTGTTGTTGTTGCTGTTGCTATTGTTGTTGCTGTTCTTTTATTACTTCTTCTTCATATCTGTTATACTGTTGTTGTTCTCAGTTAGCCTCAAATGATGTGTGGATGAAATAATGCACGAAAGAAGGTGAAAGAAGGGCAGAATGTTAGACGGGCTTGCGTGCCCTTTGAAAATAAAGCTTGTTCGTTCGTTCGTTCCTTCTCCTCCTCCCGGTTCTTTATCTTCTGCAAGTATCATGCCAACAGGTGTGGACGATCATGCTTCTCCATATCTTTGGATCTCCAACAGCATGCATCAGTTTGTGAGATGACACACTTCAGTGCCATGACACCAGACTGTCAAGAGTGTTCTCTCGCCGTCTTCCTCTATCTCTATTTCCACAAATCGTTCCCGTTATTACGATATGTTCTAGCTTTTTACTTCTCATAGTATTCCAAAAATTATTACTGCCTCTTTCTGATGTCTGGGAAATCGTAGCCTATTTCATAGACTTTAGATTATTTACTTTGACTGTGCAAGAAATGTTCAGCATTCTTCTGTAAAACACCTTCTCTGAAATTAATATATATTGCTTATGTGCATACAGATCATGATGATTACGATAATCATGATGATGATGATGATGATGATGATGATGATGATGATGATGATGATGATGATGATGATGATATTCATGTCTTGATAAAGATGATGATGAATTTGGTAAAATAACGCCATTAAAATGGCACCGACTTTACGGTGAATCTACAAGACACCACAAAACCAGCCTTTCTTTTCTTGCATTCATTCCTATGACTGTTCCCTTCTTGTTTATGCCTTAAAAGTCCAAGAGAAGCGTGTTAATGTATTCGACAACCACCGCTCCCCTGGCGACAAACATATTTACAATGTGTGAATTAAAATTAGAAATGTTGCGCTTTTCTTGATCCGTAGGGTATAACGCCAGGATTTATCGCAAGATCTCTCTCTCTCTCTCTCTCTCTCTCTCTCTCTCTCTCTCTCTCTCTCTCTCTCTCTCTCTCTCTCTCTCTCTCTCTCTCTCCCCCTCTCGCTGTTTTAAGTTACTGGTAAAGATTAAAGGCTAATTATCTTTGTGATGTTACGTGACTAGTAAAGATTAAAGACTAATTGTTTCCCTGCTGCTAAGTTAAAGGTTAATTTGTCCCATGATTTTAAGTTATTGTTATTATTATGACCCCTAGACCGAATGTAAGATGCGGTGTAGACTGGGAGACCATGACAGCGAGGTCATGGGCAACGGGGCACTAGCTCGCCATGGGGAGGAGGGGAGGGGGCGGGGGGACTCTCTTTGATCAGATTGTTGTCCTAAAACTGCGACTGGCTAGGGGAGTTTCATATTGCTCGCAGAAAAACTAAGAAGTACAAACGGACTGATACTCAATGTATCAAGAAGAGAGAACGAACGAACTTTATTTTCAAAGGGTCACAAATTGGACAAGCAGGCCCGTCATAGATTCGGCCCTTCCAATCACTCATCTTTCATTCATCAATTGTGCATGTTACATTCACATAGGAAAAAAAAATATTGTTAAATGGATTTTGTAAACATAAACAATGCATATTACCATGTAATGAAACAGGCAGACACACATACACGCACACATACATACCTGCATATATACTTACATCATTTGCACAAACTCTCACAGTTATGCACACATTCAATAATATACAAATACACACTCCCTCGCATAAACTGCATGCATGCACACATATACACACAAACATGTACACATATATACACGAACATACACACACACACACACACTTACACACACATACACACATAAAATAACACACACATACACACACATACGCATCGCACATATACAAAAGAATATATAGAAAAGAACAAAAATTAAGAAATCAGGACTAAAGTGGGGGTTATAGCAGCGCTAGATTGTATTAGAAACATCAAGTCAAATGGTTTGGTCATGCAACTAGGTTACCAACTAACAGTATACCACAACAAGCAACGATGCACAGACCAGATGGCAGCAGTCGTACACAACGGAAGAAGGGAATGGCAGAGTCCATGAGAATATCTATACATGAAGCCCATAAGCGGGCACTCTCCCACTGTTTATACTTCACCTCGACACAGCAAGGTACAAGAGGAACAAACTAAGATTATATGACATGATTCACTTGCCTATGCAAAATAGAAGGAATAAAATAGTATGGCAAAATCACAATCGTGGAGGTCATGGGGGAAACTAGACAAATACCAGTGAAACAAAGAGGTGAAGAGAATACCCTGGCGCTGGATTGGCCATGCTTAAGAAAAACTTAGAACAGTATAACTAGACAAGCCTTAGTCTGGAACCCACGGGGCAACAGAAATAGAGGAATATCTAAAAGCCATGGCGTCTAGATGAAGACACAAAGATGAACAATATAAGAGGTCATGAACAGAGCTGCATGGGACAGCTACAGATAGGAGGGCTTGGGGTGCGTTGCTTGAGAGCCTCGTCCCAATTGAGGACAGAGGGAGGAGGAAGAAGAAGAAAGAGAATAGGAGGAGGAGGAAGGGAAGGAAGAAAATGAAGACGAAGAAGGCGGCGAAGAAGAAGGCGGCGAAGAAGAAGAAAATGAAGACGAAGAAGGCGGCGAAGAAGAAGGCGGCAAAGAAGAAGAAGATGAAGAAGAAGAAGAAGAAGAAGAAGAAGAAGAAGAAGAAGAAGAAGAAGAAGAAGAAGAAGAAGAAGAAGAAGAAGAAGAAGAAGAAGAAGAAGGGTTAATCATATCCAGGATTATAAATTATTGTTGAAGGTTAAAGGTTAATTAGTTACATAATTTTCGTTATTGCTAGTGGTTATTGGTTAACAGTTAATGTGACAATGTCCTTTGAGATCGGGAGTACAAATGGAAAAGCATTATAATATTTCAAATAAGAGTAAGCAACACATGTGGTGTAAATCCCCGTGCTACAGAGTGTGTTGAGATGTAACCCCTACTGATCTATATGGCGCACTAAGCAGAAAAATGAGCATGGATCTCCACCACCAGTCTTTGAACGATATATCAATCATCACCACGACAGACAGCAAGCAGAATCGTTCCAAACCACCACCAACTAAGCCCACAAGAACATTTCCTTGTCCATGTATCACGAACATAACAGTTCTTTCTATTTAGACATCTTAACCCGGCGTCGAGATGATGGTACCATCGAAAGATCGGTCTACCGACAAGAAATATGGGCGGTCCAATACCTTAATTCAACAGCTTTGCACTGGTCCAATATATGCATGAATAGGCACGGGCCCTATTTAACAAGGCCAGACAGATTTGCTCCGAAGACAAACTAGCATTAGTATTCAGACTCTTCGCTGGCTGTTGAAGAGTGACGGCCAGCCACCAAAACCTACCTCACAGATACTTCAGTACCCAAATTGCAAGTGTTTCTTCAGCTAACTGTTCGTAATGAAACGTACACCTGAGTATAGGAGTAAGCCATACATGGTGGTCAGATTGGCCGAATAGATAAGAGTATTCGCTCTGAAACTTCAGGTGTTCTGGTGCCAAGGTAGCGGGTTCAACCCTTATACCGGTCAGAAAATATGACTTGTGGAGAACACCTACATAAATCACAATGGAGACAAACAGGTCCTGACATAAAGTCACACAGTGAAAAGTCTACTGCTTCCGTTTTGCAAATGACGTGTGGGGGAGGGCTCACTTGTCGAGGCGACCAGGTGTTAGGAATAACAAAGTCGCTGGCCAGACAGGAAACAGGAACTAGCTGCCACGTGTCTGGATTGGTCGACGGTCAATTGGCCGGGAATCAGCAATTTAATGACTTAAGATTCTACTAGCAAGCAGCTGTACAACAGACAAGCTCAGGACATCTGGCTGGCATTTAAGGGGAAATGTCAGTTCCTAAACATCCTAATGAAATGTTGTCACAGATTAATGACTTCATGAGGGAGTGAGTTTGTTCATCTGTGTGTGGAAGAGAATATATGTCTATGTGATTGAGTATGTGTGATTATGACTGTGTTTGTATACACACGTTTAGGCGGGCAGATAGGTAGATAAGTATAGTAGATAGGCAGGTTGACTGAAGGTATACAGGCTGTTGGTGAGGGTGGGGAGAAGGGGGAAGACAGATAAGTATAAGGTAGATGGTTATGTAGGTAGGTAGGTAGATGGGTATGTAGGTAGGTATGCAGGCAGGCATGTAGTTAGATGAGCATTTATACATGTACATACGTGCAACTGTGTGAATGTATAAAATGTGTTACTTTAAAAAACAAACTGTTGTCAAGTCATAGTCAGATATGACTGAGCTACCGTATGACAGTAGACAGTAGTGCCTGCATTCGGGTACCGCCGGATGTTGGGCGGCGCTCACCAAACACGACATTGCACATTGTGCCAACGGCTTCGAGCGGAGCATCGCATTTGGTAGGGTACAAGTCTTACCCTAGTAAAAGCAAATGTAACCTAAAGACTAAATGTCATGGCAGGCAGACCTAAGCCTTGGTAGGCAACTAGTCTAGGATGGAAGCTCCGGCAGGCGGACAGTTAGAGCACTGCTTTGCAGATCCGGCAGCTTCTGCAGCTTGTCTAGTTCCAGACGTATTGGTGTGACCTAACCTCTTTGGTAAACTAGGCAGACCGAGAGAGGGATCATCCTCCTTTATGGGCAACATGTGGTCTATAAATTTAGCCCAGGCTTTGTGATATGGAGTGGTATAAATCTATTTTACAAACTATCGTCTGCCATGACTGGCAAGGTGCCAGTCAGTCAATTAGTTAGTCAATCAGTCAGCCAATACGAAATATCTGACAGACGAACTACCAGACTGACAGACATCCACAAAGACAGACAAGCATGACTCGGGACACATCAGTCAGCCAATGTTGTTTGTCCATCAAGAATGATGATGACCATTCATTTCATCCAGTGGGGTTGAAGGTGTGGAGCCGTGGATTCTAAGATGGCTGATAAGGCCTATTTTGGCTCGAAATGTTCTTTGACAATGTGGGCAAAGAATGCTTGACGTCTCTGGAGGAGGATTTCCTGCAGTGGTTTTTCTGTCCTGCCTTTTCTTCACAGCTCTTGCAGTCCTGGTTGCCTCACATATGACTGCACCTTTGCGCAATGATGCACGCCACGAATTTCGGTCTCTGGCTGCAGCCTCCCAGGTGTCATGATGAATTCCAAAAGCATTCAGTGAAATTTTCAGTGTCTTTAAAACGTTTCCTCTGGCCACCTTGGGAGCGTTTACCACAACGCAGTTCGCTGTAGAAAATTCGTTTAGGGAGCCTGTGATCTGGCATGCGGGTCAAGTGACCAGCCCAGCGAATCTGATTCTTCATCAGTAGAGTGTGGATACTGGGCAAGGATGCTCTTTCTAGGACTTCAGTGTCTGGAATCTTGTCTTGCCATTTAATCTTCAGTAGCTTCCTTAGGCAGACTGTGTGGAAGTGGTTTAATTTCCTAGCGTGTCGCTGATAAACAGTCCATCTTTCACAAGCATATAGCAGTGTGGATAATACAACTGCTTTGTAGACTTTTAGCCTTGTTTGCAGGCTTATTCCAGTTCTGTCCCATACATTCTTGTACAGTCTGCCAAAGGCCGCACTGGCCTTGGAGATTCTTGCATTCACTTCGTCATCGATTGTGGCAGCTTGTTACACAGTGCTGCCAAGATAGGTGAATTTGTCCACAACACTTAGTCTATGATCATTCACTTTGATATTCGGCACAGTGTGATTATTCCCTGGAGCTGGCTGGTACATAACTACAGTCTTCTCCAAGTTGATATTGAGCCCAAAGTTGGCACAGGCATGTGAGAAAGCTGAAACATTATGTTGCATGTCCGCCTCTGAGTTGGCGTATAGAGCGCAATCATCAGCAAACAGGAGCTCTCTGACGGTGCCGCTGTCAATTTTGGTTTTAGCTTTCAGCCTTCTGAGGTTGAATAACTTTCCATCCATACGGTAGTTGATGTCTATTCCAATGTCGTCGTTCTCGAAGGCATTCATCAGCATGGCTGAAAACATGAGGCTGAACAGTGTTGGTGCCAGGACACATCCTTGCTTCACTCCATTGGTTACAGGAAAGGGTTCAGACAGTTCACCATTTTCCTGTACTCTTGCCTGCATGCCGTCATGAAATAGCCGCACTATTTGGACAAACTTTCGTGGACAGCCATATTTTGCCACAATCTTCCACAATCCATCTCTGCTGACTGTATCAAAAGCCTTGGTAAGGTCAATGAAAGTGGAGAACATTTCGCAGTTCTGTTCCTGACATTTCTCTTGCAGCTGCCTTGCAGCGAAAATCATGTCAACAGTTCCACGTTCTTTTCTGAAGCCACATTGACTCTCAGGAAGAAGACCTTGATCGAGATGGGCTGTGAGGCGATTGAGAAGAATTCTGGAGAGTATCTTCCCTGCAATTGAAAGCAAGGAGATGCCTCTGTGGTTGTCACAGGATTGGCGGTTTCCTTTACGTTTGTAAAGGTGGACTATTGACGCGTCCTTAAAATCTTGTGGCATGGTCTCGTTCATCCATATGTTTGTGAAGACTTGGTGAAGCTGCTCTGTTAGGACCGGCCCACCTGCCTTGTATATCTCTGCTGGGATGGAGTCAGGACCAGGTGCCTTGCCGCTGGAGAGTTGCTGGATGGCTTTGTTTATTTCCACTATGGTTGGCAGGTCACCAAGTGTCTCATTGGTGGGAACTTGAGGAAGGCAGTTGATGGTTTCATCATCGAAGAAGGAAGTTGCATTTAAGATTTTACGAAATATCTGACAGACGAACTACCAGACTGACAGACTAACAGACATCCACAAAGACAGACAAGCATGACTCGGGACACAAGGAGCATGCACCACCGTAAGAAACGACAAACACCGTGCAAACACTGAAGTCCTAACTCAATATTACATCAACAGCTTCGACGTGCTGGTACAGGCAAGCAAACTTCGTACCTGTTTACACTGACCATAGTACAATTAAACAATTAATTCTCACAGACATATACGCATTGTGTCTGAGCCATCGATCCGATACTAATCGATTCCCTTCATTGGTTCTATACACAGGAATACAGGAGGGGGGGGGGGGGGGGGGACAGAAAAGTCTGCAGAAGGCTGAACAATACGATCGAGATATTAATCATTTTAAATATTTGTGAGAATTCAAAAGATTCCGGGTTCTGATTGTATGGAAATTATAGCGTGAAAGTGCGTGCGTGCGTGCGTGCGTGTGTGTGTGTGTGTGTGTGTGTGTGTGTGTGGGGGGGGGGGCGCATGCATTTTATAAGGAGGCGGTGACTAGCACGGGTATTGTTAAAAGGCGAGTATTGCAGTATAAGTGTTATATACAGGCAATGACTGCAATTAGATGGAGGAGAGAAGAAGGAGAGAGATAGAAGGAGAGAAGATAAGAGATTGGGGAGAGGAGGGGATGGGAGAGGAGAGGAGAAAAGAGAAGAGGAAAGAAGAGAAGAGAAGAGAAGAGAAGAGAAGAGAAGAGAAGAGAACGGGAGGGGAAATGAGAGAAGAGAAGAGAAGAGAAAAGAAGAGAAGAGAAGAGAAGAGAAGAGAAGAGAAGAGAAGAGAAGAGAAGAGAAGAGAAGAGAAAAGAAGAGAAGAGAAAAGAAGAGAAGAGAAGAGAAGAGAAGAGAAGGGGGTGGGAGGGGAAATGAAAGAAGAGAAGAGAAGAGGGTGGGAGGGGAAATGAAAGAAGAGAAGAGAAGGGGGTAGGAAGGGAAATGAAAGAAGAGAAGAGAAGGGGGTGGGAGGGGAAATGAAAGAAGAGAAGAGAAGAGAAGAGAAGAGAAGAGAAGAGAACGGGAGGGGAAATGAGAGAAGAGAAGAGAAGAGAAAAGAAGAGAAGAGAAGAGAAGAGAAGAGAAGAGAAGAGAAGAGAACGGGAGGGGAAATGAGAGAAGAGAAGAGAAGAGAAAAGAAGATAAGAGAAGAGAAGAGAAGAGAAGAGAAGAGAAAAGAAGAGAAGAGAAAAGAAGAGAAGAGAAGAGAAGAGAAGAGAAGAGAAGAGAAGAGAAGAGAAGAGAAGGGGGTGGGAGGGGAAATGAAAGAAGAGAAGAGAAGAGGGTGGGAGGGGAAATGAAAGAAGAGAAGAGAAGAGAAGAGAAGAGAAGAGAAGAGAAGAGAAGAGAAGAGAAGAGAAGAGAAGAGAAGAGAACGGGAGGGGAAATGAGAGAAGAGAAGAGAAGAGAAAAGAAGATAAGAGAAGAGAAGAGAAGAGAAGAGAAAAGAAGAGAAGAGAAAAGAAGAGAAGAGAAGAGAAGAGAAGAGAAGAGAAGAGAAGAGAAGGGGGTGGGAGGGGAAATGAAAGAAGAGAAGAGAAGAGGGTGGGAAGGGAAATGAAAGAAGAGAAGAGAAGAGAAGAGAAGAGAAGAGAAGAGAAGAGAAGAGAAGAGAAGAGAACGGGAGGGGAAATGAGAGAAGAGAAGAGAAGAGAAAAGAAGATAAGAGAAGAGAAGAGAAGAGAAGAGAAGAGAAGAGAAGAGAAGGGGGTGGGAGGGGAAATGAAAGAAGAGAAGAGAAGAGGGTGGGAGGGGAAATGAAAGAAGAGAAGAGAAGAGAAGAGAAGAGAAGAGAAGAGAAGAGAAAAGAAGAGAAGAGAAGAGAAGAGAAGATAAGAGAAGAGAAGAGAAGAGAAGAGAAGAGAAGAGAAGAGAAGAGAAGAGAAGAGAAAAGAAGATAAGAGAAGAGAAGAGAAGAGAAGAGAAGAGAAAAGAAGAGAAGAGAAAAGAAGAGAAGAGAAGAGAAGAGAAGAGAAGAGAAGAGAAGAGAAGAGAAGAGAAGAGAAGGGGGTGGGAGGGGAAATGAAAGAAGAGAAGAGAAGAGGGTGGGAGGGGAAATGAAAGAAGAGAAGAGAAGAGAAGAGAAGAGAAGAGAAGAGAAGAGAACGGGAGGGGAAATGAGAGAAGAGAAGAGAAGAGAAAAGAAGATAAGAGAAGAGAAGAGAAGAGAAGAGAAAAGAAGAGAAGAGAAAAGAAGAGAAGAGAAGAGAAGAGAAGAGAAGAGAAGAGAAGGGGGTGGGAGGGGAAATGAAAGAAGAGAAGAGAAGAGGGTGGGAGGGGAAATGAAAGAAGAGAAGAGAAGAGAAGAGAAGAGAAGAGAAGAGAAAAGAAGATAAGAGAAGAGAAGAGAAGAGAAGAGAAGAGAAAAGAAGAGAAGAGAAAAGAAGAGAAGAGAAGAGAAGAGAAGAGAAGAGAAGAGAAGGGGGTGGGAGGGGAAATGAAAGAAGAGAAGAGAAGAGGGTGGGAGGGGAAATGAAAGAAGAGAAGAGAAGAGAAGAGAAGAGAAGAGAAGAGAAGAGAAGAGAAGAGAGAGAAGAGAAGAGAAGAGAAGCGATAGCAGCTGTACAGTGTTTACCAAACATATCTGCGCGCTGATGGTATATGTTCGAATGCCCATATTGGCGACATTTCTGTAATGGAGACCTGATCTTGACTCGTGATCATGCGTGATGGCGAACTTTGACCGCCCACGCGTATCGGCACGGCACGTGTTAATCGTGATGACTATCGTATGTACCGTCTATATAATTTTGAAAAATGAAAGTCTCTGAAATGTGTTATTTAGAACCGTGACTGTTATACGACATGTACAATAAACAAGTGATGAAACGTCGTGAAATGCTTTGTTATGCTCTTAGTCGAAACTGCATATAACTTGTGTTGGTGCATAGGCATATAAAGAAATAGGCAAACATCAGTGAAACAATAACAGCAATTAGTATACAAGAAGAGAGAGCTGATTCACAACGATGGTGATGGCGTAAGATGGCGAAACATGACCGCCCACGCCTTTCAATATGGCACATCATGATGATGATGATGATGATGATGATGATGATGATGATGATGATGATGATGATGATGATGACGACGATGATGATGATGATGATGATGATGATGATGATGATGATGATGATGATGATGATGATGATGATGATGATGATGATGATGAGTTTACAGTGTCATACTGTAAAGCTTTAGCAGTGATTATTTCTGCTGATGCTGGCTTGACTATGAGCACTGTTGTGTCTTACTAAACCTCACTTCCAGTCTTACTATACCTCACATCCAGTCTTACTATACCTCACATCCAGTCTTACTATACCTCACTTCCAGTCTTACTAAACCTCACTTCCAGTCTTATTATACCTCACATCCAGTCTTACTATACCTCACATCCAGTCTTACTATACCTCACATCCAGTCTTACTATACCTCACATCCAGTCTTACTATACCTCACATCCAGTCTTACTATACCTCACATCCAGTCTTACTATACCTCACATCCAGTCTTACTATACCTCACATCCAGTCTTACTATACCTCACATCCAGTCTTAACCTCACATCCAGTCTTACTATAAATCACATCCAGTCTTACTATACCTCACATCCAGTCTTACTATACCTCACATCCAGTCTTACTATACCTCACATCCAGTCTTACTATACCTCACATCCAGTCTTAACCTCACATCCAGTCTTACTATAAATCACATCCAGTCTTACTATACCTCACATCCAGTCTTACTATACCTCACATCCAGTCTTACTATACCTCACATCCAGTCTTACTATACCTCACATCCAGTCTTACTATACCTCACATCCAGTCTTACTATACCTCACATCCAGTCTTAACCTCACATCCAGTCTTACTATACCTCACATCCAGTCTTACTATACCTCACATCCAGTCTTACTATACCTCACATCCAGTCTTACTAAACCTCACATCCAGTCTTACTAAACCTCACATCCAGTCTTACTATACCTCACATCCAGTCTTACTATAAATCACATCCAGTCTTACTACAAGGTTATATGCTAAATCTCATCATTTTCTCTCTGTTGGTTACCATGTTATGGATTTTATATGGGGGAAACATCAGTCGGGCCGGGGTACGAAGCGGGGCTGGGATGGGCCCGGGCTGGGCGAGGCGGCCGCCGCCGCTACTAAACATTACAGTGCCATAGATGAACAACCCAGTAGAGTACGACCCGGAACTAAAAGAAATAGGGAAGAAACGAATAATATGGAAAGGACATAGACGGAGCTGCGTGGGATAGTTAAGGATAGGACAACTTGGAGTGTGGTGGTTGAGGATCTATACCTTATCGTGGGTAAAAAGCGAAAGAAGAAGTCCGCTTGCATATCAATTCATATTCCCAGCACTACGCTAGAAGATGTTGTTTTAAAAAAAAAAAAAGCGAAAGAAGAAGTCCGCTTGCATATCAATTCATATTCCCAGCACTACGCTAGAAGATGTTGTTTAAAAAAAAAAAAAAAAGCGAAAGAAGAAGTCCGCTTGCATATCAATTCATATTCCCAGCACTACACTAGAAGATACTGTTTTTTAAAAAAAAGCGAAAGAAGAAGTCCGCTTGAATATAAATTTATACTCCTAGCACTACGCTAGAATGATAATTTTAGAAAAAAAGCAAAAGAAGAAGTCCGCTTGCATATCAATACAAATTCCTAGCACTATGCTAGAATGATATGTTTAGAAACAAAGCCAAAGAAGAAGTCCGCTGGCATATCAATTCATAATCCTAGCACTACGATAGAATGATATTTTGAGGAGGGGGGGGGGGGGGGGGGGGGGCGAAAGAAGAAGTCCGCTTGCATATCAATTCATATTCCTAGCACTGCGAGAGAATTATATTTTTAGGACCACCTCAACTGTAAGCAAGGCTTTTTAAAAAAGCTGGTTGAACGAGGTGAAAATGTGGCTTGGTACTGCACTTCCAAAATACATAAGAGCATGCTGTATATATAATCCAACAATATATATATATATATATATATATATATATATATATATATATATATATATATATATATATATATATATGCCGGCTTCCTGGCCTAGAGGTTAGCGACTTTTCTCCGTAATCTCGTATACTCTCGTAAGTAACGTGACGGCGGTGAGAATCAGCAGTGGTTCGAAATCGCTCAGAAAGCAAAGGCAAACTACTGAGCGTAATCTTGCCAAGCAATCAACAATCAGCTGAAAGATGCTGATGTTGACAGTGATGTCCTGTAAAGGATATGCAAACATTTTATATATATATATATATTGGTGAGATTTGGCGATACTTTCTTTAATTAACTGGTTATTGCAGTCATATGACTAGATTCCAGCCGGTCGCATTTCTTTCCCAGAGAAACTTATGCCCCACATTTTATAAGCCTGAGCAAATCCGAAGGCGTCCCGTCACTACGCATAGTTTTACGTGTGGTCATATGGCTAGTCTCAGGATGGGTGCATTTCTTTCCCACATAAACTTATGTCCTACATTTTAAAATGTTGTTGAAATCCGACAGCGTCACGCCACTATAGTGTGTGTTGTTGTTGTTGTTGTTGTTGTTGTTTTTTTTTGTTTTTTTTGCCTCAATATAAAATTCAATATCTCAGTAACCAACTGAGGGAAAATGATGAGATTTAGCATATAACCTTATCATTATGTCCACCCAACAAAACAATTTTTGTTCTGGAGATTGTACAGCAGATTTCAATGTTTGTTTATATGCGGTATATAATTTACGGCTTAGGGATTAAGTCCATCATTTTAAAAGTATTACAGCTTCAGCAAGACACACCCCCGCTCTTTTTGAAATTGTCTCGCGGTTTTCGTTTTGGCACAAACAGCGCGCAGTTAAATGGGTTTGTTCAGAGGTGTCTCAAATGGGGGTTCTTTCATGAAACGTGATTACATAAATAAACTAGCTGACTCTGCCCGGCTTCGCCCAGCTCCGCCCGCCCGTCCGTCCGTCCGTCCACCCACACATCCATCCATCCACCCACCCATCTGATGTAACATGCTATTCCATATATTTTGTGTATTCTCATGTTCATATTACCATTTTGATTGCCAATTGATGTTATAATTTCTAACATGAACACATGTACATCACTGCAGAGTGGGTGAGAGAATTAGGGAGTATGAGAGAGAGAGAGAGAGAGAGAGAGAGAGAGAGAGAGAGTTAATGAGTGTGAGTGTGAGCCTGTGTAATAAAGAGAGAGAGAAAGAGAGAGAGAGGGAGAGAGAGAGTTGAGTGCACGCATGTCCTGTAATATGCCATTCCATATTTTTTGTGTATTTCATCTTTCACATTATCATTTTGTATGTATGATACTTGATTTTATCATGTATAATATAACATTACTGTAATGTGAGCGAGAGCGTTAGTGAGTGAGAGAGAGAGAGAGAGAGAGAGAGAGAGAGAAAAGAGAGAGAGAGAGAGAGGGGGAGAGAGAGAGAGAGAGAGAGAGAGAGAGAGAGAGAGAGAGAGAGAGAGAGAGAGAGAGAGTTGAATTGCATCACTAATTTTTAAGTTACAAAATGTATATGTACAATTTTTCTCCATTTTCTTTACAATTTTGCGACAATGCTCACGACAATCGTCACTGTATGTGTGTGTAAAGTGTCGGAGTTTGATCATAATAGTAGGTTGGGGGACGGGGGGATGTGTGTGTGGGTGGATTCGTGATGTGTGTGGGTTGGTTCAGGATGTGTGGGTGGGCAGGGTGGGATTGTGTGGGTGGGTGGGGGATTTGTGTGTGGGTACGTGCGGGATGTATGGGTTGGCGGTGAGATGTGTGTGTGGGTGGGGATGTGTGTTTGGCTAGGTGGCTGTGGGTGAGTGGGTGGAGGAGGATATGTGGGTGGATGATTGATGGTGGATTATAGGATGGGTGGGGGATATATGTGTGGGGGGGAGATGTGGGTGTGGGGATATGTGGTGGGTGGGAGATGTGTGCAGGTGGGGGAGGTTGTGGGTTTGGGGATGCGGGTGTGGGTGAGGGATGTATATGGGTGTGGAATGTTTGGGTGGATGGGTGCGGAGTGTGTGTGTGGGTGAGAGATGTGTGGGTGAATGTGTGTGGGGGGTGTGTGTGGGTTGGGGGAGGGGAGCGTGATGGGTGTGGGTGATGTATTTGGGGATGTGTGTGTGGGTGGGGGATATGTCTGGCTGGGTGGGGGTGTGTGTGGCTGGATGGAGGATGTATGTGTGGGTAGTGAGGGTGATTGTAGTTTGGGGATGTGTGGATGGGTAGGAGATGTGTGAGGAGATGTGTGTGTGGGTGATGGATGTGGGTGAGGGATCTGTCTTTGGGATGTGTGTGGGTGTGATGTTGTGTGGGAGGGGAGCTGGGAGTGGATAAAGGATGTGTGTGGGTGGGTGGGGGTGTGGTTGGGTGTGCGGGTGGGTGAAGGACGTGTGTGAGGGTGGGGGATGTGTGTTTAGATGGGTGGTTGGGGTGTGTGAGTGTGGGTGGGTAGATATGAGATGTATGTGTTGATGAGTGGGTGAGGGATGTGTGGGTGTTAGTGGTTGAGGGATAAGTACGTGTGCCTAGGAATGTGTGAGGGGATGAGTGTATGGGTTGGGGATGTGTGTGTGGGTTGTACGTGGATGGGAGGTGTGTGTTTGTGAATGGGGGATGTGTTGGTGGGTGGGATGTATGTGAGGGATGTGTGTATGGGTGGGGAGATTGTGCGTGGGTGGGGATGTGTGTATATGGGTAGGGGTGTGTGGCTGTAGGATGGGTGGGTGGAGGATGTGTGGTTGGGTAGAGGATGTGTGGTTGAGTAGAGGATGTGTGGGTGGGTGATTGTATATGAGTAAGGGTGTGTGGTTAAGGGATGTCTGGTTGGGGGATGGGTGGGTAGAGGATGTGTGGGTGGGTAGAGGATATGTGGGTGGGTGAGTGTGTGTAGGTTAGGAGATGGTGGAGGATGTTTGTAGGGGTGGGCTCCGGATCTGTGAGTGGGCTAGGGGAGATGTGAGATTATATGGGTGGGTTCGGAATTTGTGTGTGGGTAGGTGCGGGATATGTGAGTTGGCGGGGAGATGCGTGCGTGCGTGGGGGATGTGTGGCTGAGGAATGTGTGTTTGGCTGGGTGTTTGGAAATGTGTAGGTGGAGGAGGATATGTGGGTGAGTGATTGTTGGTGGGTAATAGGACGGGTAGAGGATATGTGAGTGGGTGGGGAGATGTGTGTAGGTGGGTGGATGTATGTGGGTGGGGGATGTGTGGATTGGGGAATGTATGTGTGCTTCGGGTGTGGGTGGATGGGATGTGTGGTGGATGAGAGGTGTGTGTGGGTGGGGAGATGTGTAGGTGTAGGGATGTGGTGGATGGGTGGTGGATGTATGTGTGTGTGGGTTATGTGTGTGGTTGGGTGGAGGAGTTGGAGTGAATGGGGGATGTGTGGGTGGGTGGTGGATGTGTCACATAACATAGTAATATGGATTGTTTATGTTTACAAAATTAATGAATAAATTGTTTTTTCCTATGCACTGTTGATGAAAGAAAGATGAGTAATTGGAAGGGCCGAATGTAAGACATGCCTGCATGCCCAATTTGTTACCCTTTGAAAATAAAGTCTGTTCGTTCGTTCGATCGATCGAAGAGAACATCCTCTTCTCTTTCATTAGACACTAGTTGACCCGGCCCGGCTTCGCCCAGTCCCTGGCGGGAATCAATCAATCAATCAATCAATCAATCAATCAATCAATCAATCAATCAATCAATCAATCAATCAATCTATCTATCTATCTACCTATCTATCTATCTAATATGCCTACCTGCCTGCCTGCCTGCTTAGCTATCTAATCTATCTATCTATCCTATCTATCTATCTATCTATCTATCTATCTATCTATCTATCTATCTATCTATCTATCTATCTATCTATTTATCTCTATCTATCTATCTATCTATCTATATCTTTATCTATATATCTACCTACCTACCTACCTACCTACCCAGCCAGCCAGCCAGCCAGCCAGCCAGCCGCCCGCCCGCCCGCCCGCCAGCCAGCCTGTCTGTCTGTCTGTCTGTCTGTCAACCAGTCCGCGCTATTAAATATTGATAAAAGTTACTGGAAAAAATGTGAGGACCATGTGTTGGAAGAGGACTATTGGAGAAAGGATGGATTGAATTTTATGCAACCGAGAGCAATCATCAACCTACTGGAATCGTCCGACACAGATTACGGTCTGAGCAGATCGCAGACCTTAATCTACGTACACACTTACTGGGATATTTTGCTCCAACTATTCAGACGAATTGCACTACATTACAGCATCAGCATAATGTCAATGGCAACAGTTTGTATTCCACAGTGATGAATTTTCAATTCCGCAAGCCCTCAGCGGTGACAAACAACTGTGTTGAAAACACACACACACACACACACACACACACACACACACACACACACACACACACACACACACACACACACACACACACACACACTAAACGCATTGAATACCAACAGAAGAGTAGTATTGCGGTGGAAACTGACATATTATGGCATAACAAGAAACGTGAGAGCAAACAGGTTGTCAAATTAGGGGACAACACACGTGCATGCGAATCAATCTATAAACTTCAATGAAAAGAGGACCAACATCTTGGTCGTTAAGAAGAAAGCCCACTACAGAGACACTGACAACTATTTTCATAGTGCAAAACAAGTAATCATGTTCCGTCTCTGAACGGTAAACAGCAGAGTAGACAGTCTTTCACGAAGACTGAAAGCGGGTCTGTCACTCATGTGTACGTGTGAACAAACTACACAGACAGCTGAACAGATCCTTAAAAATGGAAACATGATGACTAAATTGTGGTATCATTTCTGGTCACTCCATGCGCTCATTAACGCACAGCTATTTGGAAGCTTTCACGAACTCAATATAAAAAGCTAACATGAATACTTGTGTACACTTTATTAACCAGCAGCTTAAGAAACAAGAAGGAAATGAAAAATAAGGTAAGAAATATATTCTTTCTACTTTCCTGTTAATTTACAAATTATTTACTCCATGCCTCTGTAAATTCTCTGTCTTTACTAATATTACACATTGCACCCCTCTCGGGATTCTCCGTGGTGAAGTGGTCAAGCCGTCTGACTCGGGCTCCGAAGGTTGTATGTTCGATCCCGGGCCGCGTCCTTCATTTCACGAGTGCATTTTTTCGGAGACTCCCGAGAGTCGTCGCTGGAGATACGGAGTTCGTGCTTTGTGCGACGCTTTCCGAGCTACGGAAAGAAACTGAGCCATATGAGATAAAAACCCGGTGCAATGCAGCCGACCCTGTCGATTTTAAGCTACTTCTTTCATTGCACCCACTCCCATACGAATCCGGATACGCCTTGTGTGTCATCTGAATTGGCGGGTCTTCCATTACTGTAAACATAAATTTGTTAGCGAGAAATCACTAGTTGTTCAGCAAAACATCAAAGGAATGTCGCCGCTTTCGATGATTTAAGTTGTTTTTGAACCTATCAAAGACATATTCCTTGGGTTGGCGTAAGTATAAGACGGCTGGAAAAATTTCATAACGATGCAACAGACAGTTTTCAAAATAATTGATCGTGAATGAAGGCATTCTTTGTGGGACATACTATACAAATAGTTGTATGTGCTGTCATATGACTAGATTCAGAATGGGCGCATTTCTTTATAATAAGGCTTTAGAAATCCGAGGGCGTCTCGCCACTACACATAGTTTCATTCGCCGACCACACTTTTTGCGTACGCGTATCACTAAACCCCCCATTGTTACAACTTTCTGACATGGCACCACAATGGCTAGCAGCAGCACTCCGGACGCACTGTTTTAATCACATCTCCGGTTAGTCGCCTCCAGTGCTGATTGTTGCCTGTATGATCGGATCAGCCCCTTCAACCTCCCGCACACCGAAAGATATCTGATTCATGAATCCAAAGGAATTCTAGCTGAAGAAATCACAGACGGCTCATCCAGATTACAACGATATCAATGATCAAAAGACCTGTCTCACCGTTTCTCAATTGCGCTTCAGTGAAAACATCCTCAGATATTTTACGTTAATAAATTAATTTTCAAGAAAATATTTTGTCTGAAGTTGTTGTGTCTTGTAGTAAAGGCTCTACATAGCACACTTCAAAGACTGGAATGTATTTCAATATTATATTGACAGCGCACTTGATTATCATCATCAGTGCCAAGCCGAAAAACGTGGGCAGTCATTGTTCGCAATCTCACTGGATTACCAGTCATGATTTTGTCCCTATTATGTCATAAAGCCATGAGCTCATTCGGATATTTATCTCCCTGCTTTCCTGATGATCTTTTCCCATCAATTTGGTCAGTTGTTACCAAGTTTCCAAGTTGATTTCTCCTCATATCGTGTCCAAAGAATATTACCTCCCTACATCTATTTTCTCTAACCAATTTACGGTTTTCATGTGTTTCTTGTCAGACTCATTCTTTTCCTGTCTGTCCATGGTATTCTTTGCATTTCAGCCAGAAACCACATTCCCACTGCCATTAGATTTTTCTCAGTTTATCTGCTTTTTGTATATGTTTCGAATACACACACTAGTATAGGTTCTATACAGCACTTCAGCACTTTTTTTTTAAACTGCAAATGGCATATTTATATTAGTTAGTATGTATTCCATCTAGCAAAAGGCTACTTGATGATGATTATAACACTGATGATGCAGATGATGATGATGCAGATGATGATGCAGATGATGATGATGATGATGATGATGATGATGATGATGATGATGATGATGATGATGATGATGATGATGATGATGATGATGATGATTATGATGATTATGGTGTTAACTATGATGATAAAGATTATGATGATAATGATGATTATGGTGATGATGATGAAAATTATGATAATGCTGATGATGGTAAAGATGATGATGATGATGATGATGATGATGATGATGATGATGATGATGATTATGGTGTTAACGATGATGATACAGATCATGATGATAACGATGATTATGATGATGATGATGAAGATTATGATGATGATGGTAAAGATGATGATGATGATGATGATGATGATGATGATGATGATGATGATGATGATGATGATGATCATGATCATGATGGCGACGATGACGACGATAAAACTAGTTGTAACGGCTCTCTCTCTCTCTCTCTCTCTCTCTCTCTCTCTCTCTCTCTCTCTCTCTCTCTCTCTCTCTCTCTCTCTCTCTCTCTCTCATAAAAGACAAACACAGAAGCCCAAGCAGTAGACATATAAAGCAGATTCAAGAAACACCATTACGCTTTTCCTTCCATCATCGACCCACCAGTTTCCGACCCCGCCATCGTCGAATGACCCAAGTTATATTTTACTAGGTGAAACTGTATGACTTGTACTAATTACAGTTACCCAATGCGACGCTAAATGACAAGTCTCGGCCATAAATCAATACGACGGTTGACATGACGTGTTCATGGATGTGTCCACTATCTTGCCAGCAGCTAATTACACCTGTAGCTAGGCGTCTGTATCTCTGTCAACAGGGAAGATCAACTCAAACATTCTAATACGTCCTCTGGAGTTACGTGACTTCATTTCTCGTGTCTGTTTACATTTAATCGACTTTGCCTTTGCCGATTTATGTTTATCTAACAGTGACGATTTTCTGAAACTAGCTTCACGAAGGATTACAGACGTATTGTATAATAGGGGGTCTTGCAAAACGCCTACCGTAATGAAAGTCATGGTTTAATTAATTAAAAGATATTGATCTAGACTAAAAACGGGCGCAAAAGACAACAAAAAGAACACATCTGATTAGAGGAAATTCGGTTTCTCGATGACCCAGAATTCTATTGAACTGTATGCGAGACTGTTAGGGATCGAGTGATGAAGAATGACAAACACATGAACAGAAGATGACTCCTGACTCCAGAAGAGGTCCTTTGCAGAAAGTCGTTATAATCACGGTCCGCCACCCACCATCCCTCCTGTCTCGTGCAAACACGGAGCTGATCCACGACTCTGGTGATCGAGTGAGATGGCAGAACATGACCGCCCACGCTTATCGGCATGGCACATGATGGATAGATTCCAGCTTTCGAGACATCATACTGTTTTAGTGCCAGTGTTCTTTAATATTCAGATCCCTTAGTGTCTGTACTTTTCTTTTTCTTGGTCCACAGGATTGTAAGATTGTTTTCTGTAACATTTAAGTTATAAAGTTCCAATTATCTTCTTTCGCTATTGCGAAATTGTCCATGATTGTCACGAGCTCGCCATGAGTTAACCAGATAATAATACCGACGTTTGCTTGGCGTATATTTTCTAGGCCACAACAGTCGTACTAACAGAGTAAACACAGCTGCACGGGTTACATCGGGTCAGCCCATATACACATTTGGTGGTGAGTGAGAAGGAAGGGATACAATGCGTTGGCAGTTCCTAACAGTTAAAATCACATATAATTGCCCGCTCAGGATATGGAATGGTTCCGTTTGTCATCTATAGTTCCGGACATCAGACGGAATGGAGGTTTTGACTGTCAGCACATGACAGAAAGTTGAGGGTGTTATTGAAAACAGTGGAACACCTGCCGGACATGAACAACGTCACGTGCACAATGTAAGCGTGTTTGGAAAACCATGATTGGCAGCTTGGTATCGAAACTCTTTGTTGGAACTCGACAGTAACTCTCTAGATTGTTTTGGATGTCAGAACCTGTGATGACAAATCTAACATTGAGGGAGCCAGAGGGGGGATGGATCCCTGACAGGGGATGATCTGCCAATGTGCCACCTGTGTGGGGCATAAAGGATAACGTCACGTGGCCAACTTTGGTAGTTTGCCATATAAACCCGAGTTGGGACCAACTAGGGGGACTTGAAAAATGCTCTAGTCGAAGTGAAAAGGCACTGCAGTGCTTAGTGGAAATAATATCTACCGTGTATTAATTAGTGACTTAATTTTACACGTGCCTATAATGGCAGATGTAGATATGATTGATAGGACTGCAGTAGTGCCATTTAAGGTTCCCTACCAGATCCAAGGAAACTCAACAAGTTTTTGGGAAAGAATCCAATCCCATTCGGAAGAACACCAGTTCAACAATCAATAAAGTTGCATACAGAACGTAACTAAAGCTAGAAGGAAGTTGATTCACCAAAGAGAGTGATGCGTACTGATGCACCACACAGCATCAGACAGTAGTAACGAACTGAAAACATTAAGTCTAATAATTACATAGTGTGATATAATCTCGTGTAATAGAACACAAGACATTATACGTGAGGCTAGATAGACACGAGTGAGGATCCATAACAGTAACAATTAACATTAATCTGTGTACACACTACAAAGGACTTGTGCATTTTTTTTAAGGAACGATAGGAACGGACATTGTGTAGAGTGCAACCGGTCCATGATTAACTGTTAATACCACCGGTGTCTATTTCGGATGTTCATGAAATGGGATTACCAGAGGTCTACAGAGGCAAATCAGTATCCGGCAAGATGGTTTTGGCGCTGGGTGAGAAGTACATGTTCTGACGTAACGTGCTGTGGTCTATCCTTGCTGGGATCAGCTGACTGGGTTGTTGTCTGAGAGTCCGATTCTACACACTTTATAGAACACGTCACACATTTTCTTAACATACACGTCTCATATACGTTACACTTTTCTTTTAATAAATTAATCTTTATTAATCTTTAGAAGCAAGAGTTGTTGAGTATGTTACGTTGGGGAAGTATGAGAAGGGGGCATAGTACGACAGTGAGAGAGTGATAGGAAAAGGTGTCCATAGGCTGATGGAATGTGTTGGACGGAAGCTGGTGGATTCTCCAGAATATTGAGAGGAAAAAAATATTATAATGTGGGTGTCGACTCTCTTCACTCCAGGGACGACACTGTAAAGGAGGACCACGACATTATTGGGGGCTCGTCCGGGATCTTTGGACAGCGGGATCTCTCGTAAACGGGATCTTTGGACAGCGGGATCTCTCGTAAACGGAATCTTGGGACAGCGGGATCTCTCGGAAACGGAATCCTTGGACAGCGGGATCTCCCGTAAACGGAATCCTTGGACAGCGAGATCTCCTGCAAGCAGGAACCTTTGACAGTGGGATCTTCTGACAACGGGGTCTTTTGACACGGGATCCCTAGTTATAAGAGGGAGATATCATTTTGGAGAGTCCAGCTAGAGTGAATGTGGATAGGGGTTAGGACTAATTAATATCTTACCTGTTCACACTTCACACGTCTGCATAGGTCTGTGGTCCTGATTCTACTCTTGTCACTGAGTGAATGTGCTGTGTGTAGTAATATCTAGATTTATAGTACTTGTTCATATATCTGTATAGTAATTTGCAGTTATATTGTACTAGACCTGCTAGCTTACCTCTCTGTATAATGGCCACCCCTAAACTAACCACGTTAGAATTAAAGGCAAAGGGGGAAGAAATGGGATTGGGGGGTTCTGCTCTAACGGATTACATACAGGAAGTGGAGAGAGAGTATCGTCAAGCAGAAAGGGAAGATCGAAAGGCCGAGCTGGAATTGAGAAGGATGGAGTTGGAACAAGCAGCTAAGAAATTAGAAGCTGAGCAAGCAGCTAAGAAATTGGAAGCTGAGCAAGCAGCTAAGAAATTGGAAGCTGAGCAAGCAGCTAGGAAATTTGAAGCTGAACAAGCAGCTAGGAAATTAGAAGCTGAACAAGAAGCACAGAAAAGGGAGCACGAGTACCGGATGAGGGAACTCGAGTTGAAGAGTCAATCTAATGGAGAAACTGAGGGAGCAGTTGGAGGTTCCTCCATCCCAGGGTCAACACCAGTAGGTGGACATGGGTACCATGCTTTGAAGTTTCCTTTAGCGGTCTACGAGGAGGACAAAGAGAAGATTGACCAATACCTTCAACGCTTCGAGGCTATGTCAGTTGCTATGGGTCTGGAGCGTAACAAATGGAATCTTAAGCTATCCCAGGGTTTACGCGGGACCGGATACGAGGTTTATACTCGCCTGCCACCAGGACATGAGAACAATTATGACGAGTTAAAGACGGCTCTGCTGAAACGATTCGAGGTTACGTCACATACCTACCGGAAAAAATTTCGAGCAGCGAAACGAGAACCGGGAGAGTTGTTTGCCGCCTACAGTTTGCGTCTAAAATCTTATCTCCATAAGTGGATGGGTTTGGCTGGGTTCGCACATGACTATGAGAGTCTGGAAGAGCTCATGGTGGTCGACCAGCTGAAGAAGCAAATGTCTAAACCTCTCAGGACGTTCCTGGGAGAACAAGGAGCGGAACGTATTGACCTCGTGACTAAATTAGCAGAACGGTTCGTCGAGGTACATGGGGAGGCAGGGGAAAACCTTTCCACCCACACCAAAAGTCAAGAGAAACATGACAAGAAGAAAGCCAAAAACTCAGGAACCAAAAAGTGGGAACCTTATGTGCAAAAATCAGAGGATAGTTCAGAGAAGAAGAAGGAGGGAAGCAAGAGCACTTCAAGCTCTACACCTAAACGACCGTGGTCGGAGAAGTGGTGTTCAATTTGTAAGTCACCCTCTCACAATACGAGGGACTGCAAATCGAAGGCTAAGAACCCTCACTTCGCAGCATGTCAAGTGACTTCCAAGGAGGTTGTCACGGAAAATGCCAAGGTCAACAAGGAAGCTCGCCACCAGGAGAGCTCACTCAAGTCTGGCAATAGAAAATCTAGGACAGGGAAATGGTTCAACCGATGCCAGTCGAATACGCACAATGCTATTGACTGCAAGGGAATGTCAGGAGACACTCAATTCGTCGTGTGCTCAGGAAAACCTAAGGTGGAGCCCACCGAACAGGTCGAGGCCGAGGAAGAGACTCCAGACCAGGAAAAACCACCTGTAGTGGAATTGGTAGAGGTTAACGGTCGTCAAGTGGAGTGTTTATACGACACAGGACTGGACGGGGAGGCCGTGATTTCTGCGGATCTGGTACATCCAGAACAATTCACAGGTGAGACATTGGATATACAGCCTGCACAGAAGAGTGCTGTAGTCATGAAGTTGCCTATTGCTAATGTGGAGATTCGGTCAAGGTACGTCACCGGCACCATCAAGGCCGCTGTATTGACCGATCCCATTTTCCCAGTCATCCTAGGTTGCCGGTATGTCTTTCTGGGAATGCCCAGGGAGCCAATCCATATGGGAGCAATGCAGACTCGCTCTCAGACGAAAACGGAAGAGGCAGACGCAATTGTGACTAACCCAATGCCGGGGGAGCTACGAACTGCCCAGAGTGAGGATGATACTTTACGTCCTTGCTACAAAAAGCTGCAGAAAAGTGCTGATCCACCAGGACGGGGGCAGTACTACATGAAGAATAGGATACTCTACAGGAGAGCAGGAAGGGGAGACAACCTATACGGTCAGTTGGTCGTCCCAAAAGCTCACAGGTCCCAGATTCTTCATATGGGGCATACCATCTCCTTTAGTGGACATATGGGTATTGCCGCCATCATGCAGCGGATTTCCTGCCATTACTATTGGCCGGGAATGACAGATGATGTGCGTCGGTATGTGAAGTCATGCCCTGAGTGCCAGAGGGTGGCACCGAAACACTGGACAGCACCGGTGGTGTTGGGTGAGATGCCCATCATGAACTCTCCTTTCGAGAGGGTAGCCATCGATATCGTGGGTCCACTTCCCAGGACTAGGAAGAGGAACATGTATATACTCACAATGGTGGATTGCTGTACAATGTGGGGTGAAGCCATACCGTTGACCACGATTGACTCGAAAAGAGTGGCGGACGCACTGATGGAGGCCTTTACCAGATTAGGCTTTCCGGATCAAATTCTGACGGACAATGGATCTCAGTTTTGTGGAAAACTCATGGAGGAGGTATTTAGGGTGTTTCACTCTAACCACATACATACCAGCCCTAACCACCCTCAAGCCAATGGACAAGTAGAGCGTTTCAACGGCACGTTGATGACAATGCTCAGGAAACTAGCGCAGGAAAAACCTGATAGGTGGGATGAATATATCCCAGCAGCACTCTTTGCCTATCGGGAAGTTCCTCATGGCTCAACAGGACTACCACCCGCTACGTTGCTGTTTGGTCGTCCAATCAAAGGACCGTTGGAAGCCATGTTGAGGAGTTGGACTGAAGAGGGGACGTCAGAAGAAGTGATCTCATCCTATCAATACGTGGAGGAACTGAAAGAAAAACTCCACAAGGGATGGACTCTGGCAAATCAAAACTTGAAAAAGGCCAGGAAAAGACATGCGGCTTACTACAACCGTAGGTCTAAAGAAAGATCTCTAGAGGTGGGAGATAAAGTCTTGTTGCTACTCCCAACGGGAAACAACAAACTGGAGATAGGTTGGCAAGGACCATTTCCCGTGGAAAGGGTGATATCCAGAACCAACTATCAGATCCGGATCCGGGGAAAGTCGAAGATCTTTCATATCAATCTCTTGCGGAAATACGAAGAGAGACCCGGAGACAAGGCAGCGCACCTCATGGCAATGGCAGTTGCAGTGGAGACTGAAGTGGGAACCCGCGAGGGCAGGGAATATCCCTTAGTACACCAGGAAACCTATAGGGATGTGCAAGTGAACCCTGATCTGACCTCCCAGGAGAGGGAAAGGATAACCCAGGTTCTCAAGTCTCATAAGGAGATACTGACTGATAAACCAGGACGAACGAGGTTGGTTGAGTTCGAGATGACTTTGACCACACAGGAGCCTGTTCGCCAAAAGGTTTACCCAGTGCCATTCTCTAAAGAAAAGGCCCTGGAGGAGGAAATACAAAAATTGCTGGAGGATGACGTGATTGCACCATCCACATCCCCATACAATGCAGGGGTAGTTTTGTTACGCAAACCAAGTGGAGAACACCGGTTGTGTATAGACTACCGACTTCTGAACAGTCACACACAATTTCAGGTGGAACCTTTGCCGAATCCAACTCAGTTATTCGCTAGGCTCCATAAGGCTCGGTACTTTTCAAAGGTGGATCTGAGTCGGGGGTACTATCAGATACCAGTCAAACCGGAGATTCGACCACTGTTAGCTTTCAGTACACCCAGTGGACACTACGAATTCAAGGTCATGCCCTTTGGACTCAGCAATGCACCTAGTGTGTTTACACGCATGATGAGAACTTTACTAGATCCGTTACAGGATCCGTCCATCATCTCTTTCATGGATGATATTCTGATTTCCAGTGACAGCTTGGATGACCACTTACAATCCTTGGAGAGAGTGTTTAATAGACTCAAGGAAGCAGGGCTTACTGCTCGTCCAACCAAGTGCATGATTGGTTACCAAACTCTGGAATTTCTAGGTCACACCATCACTCCAGGACACATTGTTCCAGAAGAGAAGAACCTGGAGAAAATCATAAATGCACCAAGACCTAAAACGAAGAAGGATGTGCGATCTTTTCTCTCGTTGTGTGGGTTCTATCACAAATTTATCCCACATTTCACTGAACTGGGAGCTCCGTTGACGGAAACCTTGAAAAAGGGATTCCCGGACCAAATCATTTGGACACCAGAATGTGAGAATGCCTATAGTCAGTTAAAGGAGGCCTTGGTCAGCAAACCTGTATTACAGCTCCCTGACCTTTCCAAACAATTTGTGTTGAGAACAGATGCGAGTGCGATTGGAATTGGAGCCGCTTTGTTACAGGAAGGAAAAGACGATGCTTCGGTTTTGAAACCTGTGGCATACGCAAGCAAGAAATTACTACAGGCGGAGAGGAATTATTCAACCGTCGAGAGAGAGAGTGCTTGTCCCTCGTATGGGCAGTGCAAAAATTTCAGCCATATTTGTATGGAGTTAAGTTTCGAGTCCAGTCGGATCATCAACCCCTGATGTTCCTGGCTACTTCTCAGAAGCTCAACGCACGTTTGATGCGGTGGTCGTTGTTACTTCAACCGTATAATTTCACAGTAGAGTACATTCCTGGGAAGGAAAATGTTGGAGCGGACTTCTTGTCAAGACACCCAGCTCCTGAAGAAGAGGAATGAATCATCTGGATTTAACTCATGGTGGAGAAGAGTGAGATGGACTACTCTCTTAAGAGGGGGCCTATGTCCCGAGCTCGCCATGAGTTAACCAGATAATAATACCGACGTTTGCTTGGCGTATATTTTCTAGGCCACAACAGTCGTACTAACAGAGTAAACACAGCTGCACGGGTTACATCGGGTCAGCCCATATACACATTTGGTGGTGAGTGAGAAGGAAGGGATACAATGCGTTGGCAGTTCCTAACAGTTAAAATCACATATAATTGCCCGCTCAGGATATGGAATGGTTCCGTTTGTCATCTATAGTTCCGGACATCAGACGGAATGGAGGTTTTGACTGTCAGCACATGACAGAAAGTTGAGGGTGTTATTGAAAACAGTGGAACACCTGCCGGACATGAACAACGTCACGTGCACAATGTAAGCGTGTTTGGAAAACCATGATTGGCAGCTTGGTATCGAAACTCTTTGTTGGAACTCGACAGTAACTCTCTAGATTGTTTTGGATGTCAGAACCTGTGATGACAAATCTAACATTGAGGGAGCCAGAGGGGGGATGGATCCCTGACAGGGGATGATCTGCCAATGTGCCACCTGTGTGGGGCATAAAGGATAACGTCACGTGGCCAACTTTGGTAGTTTGCCATATAAACCCGAGTTGGGACCAACTAGGGGGACTTGAAAAATGCTCTAGTCGAAGTGAAAAGGCACTGCAGTGCTTAGTGGAAATAATATCTACCGTGTGTTAATTAGTGACTTAATTTTACACGTGCCTATAATGGCAGATGTAGATATGATTGATAGGACTGCAGTAGTGCCATTTAAGGTTCCCTACCAGATCCAAGGAAACTCAACAAGTTTTTGGGAAAGAATCCAATCCCATTCGGAAGAACACCAGTTCAACAATCAATAAAGTTGCATACAGAACGTAACTAAAGCTAGAAGGAAGTTGATTCACCAAAGAGAGTGATGCGTACTGATGCACCACACAGCATCAGACAGTAGTAACGAACTGAAAACATTAAGTCTAATAATTACATAGTGTGATATAATCTCGTGTAATAGAACACAAGACATTATACGTGAGGCTAGATAGACACGAGTGAGGATCCATAACAGTAACAATTAACATTAATCTGTGTACACACTACAAAGGACTTGTGCATTTTTTTTAAGGAACGATAGGAACGGACATTGTGTAGAGTGCAACCGGTCCATGATTAACTGTTAATACCACCGGTGTCTATTTCGGATGTTCATGAAATGGGATTACCAGAGGTCTACAGAGGCAAATCAGTATCCGGCAAGATGGTTTCGGCGCTGGGTGAGAAGTACATGTTCTGACGTAACGTGCTGTGGTCTATCCTTGCTGGGATCAGCTGACTGGGTTGTTGTCTGAGAGTCCGATTCTACACACTTTATAGAACACGTCACACATTTTCTTAACATACACGTCTCATATACGTTACACTTTTCTTTTAATAAATTAATCTTTATTAATTTTTAGAAGCAAGAGTTGTTGAGTATGTTACGTTGGGGAAGTATGAGAAGGGGGCATAGTACGACAGTGAGAGAGTGATAGGAAAAGGTGTCCATAGGCTGATGGAGTGTGTTGGACGGAAGCTGGTGGATTCTCCAGAATATTGAGAGGAAAAAAATATTATAATGTGGGTGTCGACTCTCTTCACTCCAGGGACGACACTGTAAAGGAGGACCACGACAATGATTCACTCCCATATGTCGCCACAGGAACGATGAACGTTCTCAAGAATGTTACTTTAACTTGTTTGCTTGTTGTGCCACAGCTTCTTAACTGATTCAGTGACTCTGTAGCGAGCTTCGCTCAGGCAAAGGAACGGGTGGTGGGTCGAACATTTCCAACTGCAGAAAAATGCTTATTATATGTAACAACACAAGGGTCCTCCCACTTCATTGCCTCTATCAGAGAAGCATATACGTCCGATCCACTACCCGATGCTCAGCGGGTTTATAATATCGTTTTTTTTTTTAAATCTTTCTTAGTTTGTAAATATCCCTACCGTTCAGGCTGTGAACCGTGCCAGGCCTGACCGAATAAGAGGCAGACGTCGTAAATCACTCTGCTCTAGAGGAGGGGCGGCGAATGTAATAGCGCTGACTGGTCTTGCACATACAAGCGAGTTTGACACACTGTCAGTGTGACATACACAAGCCACACAACCCTGTCAGTTTTTACCGTCACCAAACAGCACCCAAACACAGTGTATTCGCTCACCACAGATCGATGATTGCTCGGCTGCTCTGTCTGCTACCACCAAAGGATGTTGGCCTCATTATTTCTCTTTTACACCAGTCCCTCGCTGTCCTCATAATTGTCTTCTGGCCATAACACTGCTCCGTTGGCTCTGTTTGTCTGGGCTTTGTCTCGACCTTTGAAACACGGCGGCGTGAAGGCAGCCGTGGCCGAGAGGTTACGATGGCCACCCCGGGCTCAGAAATTACCGGGTGCGACCATGGCATAGAAATGAGAATATTCCCAATAATGTTATCACTCACACACTCACACACACGCACGCGCGCGAGAGATCACACACACGCACGCGCGCGAGAGAGCGCACCCACGCGCACACGCACCCACAAAAACACACACGTACGCCCACACGTGCACACACACACTCCAACACATCCTCCCCCAAATATCAGGGGTAATGAGTTGGATAACTAGGTTTATCGGATAGATTGCGTGGGAGGGGGGGGGGGGGGGGGAGCGGGAGGTCACGACATGTTTAACATTCTACGGCAGTTGGAAATCGCAACAACAACAACAACAGCAACAACAACAACAACAAAAACGTGAGGCTCAGCTTGAACATTTGGCAAGATTGGAAAAGATTGGTGTTGTTGTTGTTGTTGTTGTTGATTTTTCATATCCATTATAGGACATCGCAGTCAACACCAGCTTTTCTGCCGTTGTGATCTCTTGGCAAGTTTACGTTCAGTAGTTTGCCATTGCTTTCTGAACGACCGTCACCGATACCAACGCAAAACCAACGCTACGTGATCTGCTGCCAAATCGCGCGCAGCTGTGTTTCGAACGCGGACATACGGGATTACGAACCGCGTCTGCAATGCCTAACGCCATGGAGACCGGCTGTTGCGGTTTAGCGGCAGAAAAGCATTTAAGCAGTAGGGATTAGAAGGATACCGACATCTGCAGATGATGTGTTTGAGTGTAGGCAGGGGGACAGACATGAGGCAACTAGCGCAAGAGTTGCAGATGATGTGTTTGAGTGTAGGCAGCGGGACAGACATGAGGTAACTAGCGCAAGAGTTGCAGATGATGTGTTTGAGTGTAGGCAGGGGACAGACATGAGGCAACTAGCGCAAGAGTTGCAGATGATGTGTTTGAGTGTAGGCGGGGGACAGACATGAGGCAACTAGCGCAAGAGTTGCAGATGATGTATTTGAGTGTAGGCAGGGGGACAGACATGAGGCAACTAGCGCAAGAGTTGCAGATGATGTGTTTGAGTGTAGGCAGGGGGACAGACATGAGGCAACTAGCGCAAGAGTTGCAGATGATGTGTTTGAGTGTAGGCAGGGGACAGACATGAGGCAACTAGCGGAAGAGTTGCAGATGATGTGTTTGAGTGTAGGCAGGGGACAGACATGAGGCAACTAGCGCAAGAGTTGCAGATGATGTCTTTGAGTGTAGGCAGGGGGACAGACATGAGGCAACTAGCGCAAGAGTTGCAGATGATGTCTTTGAGTTTAGGCAGGGGGACAGACATGAGGCAACTAGCGCAAGAGTTGCAGATGATGTCTTTGAGTGTAGGCAGGGGGACAGACATGAGGCAACTAGCGCAAGAGTTGCAGATGATGTCTTTGAGTGTAGGTAGGGGAACAGACATGAGGCAACTAGCGCAAGAGTTGCAGATGATGTCTTTGAGTGTAGGCAGGGGGACAGATATGAGGCAACTAGCGCAAGAGTTGCAGATGATGTCTTTGAGTGTAGGCAGGGGGACAGACATGAGGCAACTAGCGCAAGTGTTGCAGATGATGTGTTTGAGTGTAGGCAGGGGACAGACATGAGGCAACTAGCGCAAGAGTTGCAGATGATGTCTTTGAGTGTAGGCAGGGGGACAGACATGAGGCAACTAGCGCAAGAGTTGCAGGAGACAGTAAACAAAGTGACCGACTTGTGTGCAAAGATGGGTAGTGTCATTAAGCCAGATATGGTTTCTGTATTATAGTGCTCTATGGACGGACGATAGGGTTGTTAAGGCTGTCGACCGATAGAGCCTCACAATAAATGGCAGAATTGTTAACAGTGAGAGTAAACTGAGATACCTGAGAATCTCATTCAGAGCAGCCTTTCATTCAGGGATGATGAGGTTAGATAGAGCCATGGGATCTGTCTAGAGGAATCTGTCTAGAGGAAGCATGCCTGACCCAGACGCATTCCGGCGAGGACAGGGTGACATATGAGATGCATAACTAAATGAGGCGCACTCAACTCGATGCAGATACCTAGAAGGCGTGAAACATATCATCCTTAGGAGGATTATGTCTAATGAAAGATAAGAGGATGTTCTGTTCTCTCTTCACAACACAGAGACATGCGCGCGCACACACCACACACGCTCTTTTTACAGTCGATTGTGAGAGAGAGCGGGGCATCACCGTGGTGGAGCGGACTGCCGTGAGGAGCTAGGACTGAGTCCTTCCTGTAGCGACTGGCTCTATGTGTATGAGAAATTACAACGGTATGTGTGTGTTTTAGTATGTGTGTGTGTGTGCGTATGTGTGTGTGTGTGCGTGCGCGCGCGCGCGTGTGTGTGTGTGTAAAGCTCCTCAGAATTTATTTTTCAAACAACGATAATGTTCGTTTACACCCCAGGATCGAACATGATGGATGGGTGGATGGATGGATGGATGGATGGATGGATGGATGGATGGATTGGTAGCTGAGGGATGCATGGATGGATGGATGGATTGGTAGCTGAGGGATGCATGGATGGTCGGTAGGTGGATGGGTGGATGGATGGATGGATGGATGGATGCATGGATGGATGGATGCATGGATGCATGGATGCATGGATGGATGCATGGATGGATGGATGGGCAGTTGGTTGGTTGGATGGATGGATGATCGATAGGTGGGTGGGTGAATGAATTAATGAATGGATTTCGAAAAAGATTGATGGATAAAATGTAAGGAACAACGAATAAAAGAGTGCAAGGATCAGTGGATATATGTGTGGATAAACGAACGTGAACTTACTCTATCTAACACTCCTCCCTCACAAATTCCTCATTTCAATCAGACAACAATGTTTTTAAGTTAAAAAAAAATATACATTTACAAACTTTAGAACAAAAAACGACAACAACAAAACCAAACATGCACAGTCACACCTCCATACACAATAATCTTGGGTGAAAGCGGGGAGAAAAAAAGCACTGGCGCTGAACGATGCAGTAAACTGAATTTGATGGCGTAGTGCGCATGGAGACGATAGAAATTCGATCTGGCTGATTGAGATGTATTGATTTTTGATACTGGTATGTTCCGAATAACCGCTCTACACAGTCGTTTCAAAACCAACCACTGAGGATCACAAACTGGACACGGCAGCCACCAAGTGGATATGACCTATCCAGTACTTGGGTACGGGACTTGGTCCCACACTCGCCTGCAGGAAACGTGTACATGTAGTCATCGGTTTGTCTCCGCAATCACTGGATGGATCATACCACTGAGTTGCCCTGAAGTTGGTTGCACGACCATTACAGGACGTCGTAATTAACCCCATCATTGATTAGCTGTTTGTTATTTTATAGCGGGTGGGTTGATGCAATAGTTAGCCGATAACATGAGCGATGTCGGAAAATTTTTGGATGCCAGCTCTCGTCGTTCGCTAAAGGAGGGAATGACTGGCCGTCTATTCCTCGTGTGCTCACACCTTCACATGCCCATAACAGATCTAACTATGAAACTTCCTTTGTTTAGACAATTTTACGCTCAGTAGTTTGTCACAGCTTTCTAAATGGTCAACACTTATACCATTGTGAACATCAACGTCAAGCGATCTGGTCCCAAATAGCCTGATGTTGACTTTGTTTATTTTATAGGGTTTGTGGCCTGTTAAAAATTTCTATCACTGGCGCTAAGCCACAAACGCGGACCTAGTTGTATTTTTTTTTTTGGGGGGGGGGAGAAGGGGGGTTGCATATCCTTTACAGGAGGTAGCAGTCAACCCCATCATATTTTGGCTGTTCGTGATTCCTGGACAAGTTTACGATCAGGTGTTTGCCCCATCTTTCTGAATGATCGGCACCCATACCATTTCATTGTTTAAAAACAAAACAATAACGTAAGGCGGTCTGCTGCCACATCGCCCACAGCTGTGTTTCTAAAGCGGGTATGCGGGATTACGAACTGCGTCTGTAACCACTTCGCCATGGAGGCGACTCATTTGTATGACTTGGGCATAATGAGACACCCAAGATGAGGATAAACTGACCACCACATGGGGACTGAAACTCGAACCTGAAGTACATACGTGCTTCGTTGAAGCGTGTCAGTCCTCTCTTACTGGTTGTCGTCTTCTCTTACAGGGTATCAATCATCTCCTCCAGGATGTCAGTCATCTCTTACTGGTTGTCGTCTTCTCTTACAGGGTATCAATCATCTCCTCCAGGTTGTCAGTCCTCTCTTACAGGGTATCAATCATCTCCTCCAGGTTGTCAGTCATCTCTTACTGGTTGTCAGTCTTCTCTTACAGGGTATCAATCATCTCCTCCAGGGTGTCAGTCTTCTCTTACAGGGTATCAAACATCTCTTACAGGGTATCAATCATCTCCTCCAGGTTGTCAGTCATCTCTTACTGGTTGTCAGTCCTCTCTTACAGGGTATCAAACATCTCTTACAGGGTATTAGTCATCTCTTACAGGTTGTCAGTCCTCTCTTACAGGGTATCAATCATCTCCTCCAGGTTGTCAGTCATCTCTTACAGGGTATCAATCATCTCCTCCAGGTTGTCAGTCATCTCTTACAGGGTATCAATCATCTCCTCCAGGTTGTCAGACATCTCCTCGAGGTTGTCAGTCTTCTCTTACAGGGTATCAATCATCTCCTCCATGTTGTCAGTCATCTCTTACAGGGTATCAATCATCTCCTCCAGGTTGTCAGTCTTCTCTTACAGGGTATCAATCATCTCCTCCAGGTTGTCAGTCATCTCTTACAGGGTATCAATCATCTCCTCCAGGTTGTCAGTCATCTCTTACAGGGTATCAATCATCTCCTCCAGGTTGTCAGTCATCTCTTACAGGGTATCAATCATCTCCTCCAGGTTGTCAGTCTTCTCTTACAGGGTATCAATCATCTCCTCCAGGTTATCAGTCATCTCTTACAGGGTATCAGTCATCTCTTACAGGTTGTCAGTCCTCTCTTACAGGGTATCAATCATCTCCTCCAGGTTGTCAGTCATCTCTTACAGGGTATCAATCATCTCCTCCAGGTTGTCAGTCATCTCTTACAGGGTATCAGTCATCTCCTCCAGGTTGTCAGTCATCTCTTACTGGTTGTCGTCTTCTTTTACAGCATGTCAGTTTTCTCTAATGTGGTGCCAGTCCAGGGAAATATCCTTTTATTGAAAGAATCGAGCCTTCTCTAAGATAAATGTAATATCCCATTACAGGAATTGCGGCTGTTCTCACACAGACCGAGTCTAATCTTGAGCCGGTAAGTGCCCTGGTCACCTTTCATATCTCAAAGACGTTTCACCTGGTAAAGGAAAAGTATTACATGTGTCGAATCCTCAGACATTTGCGACAAAACATCATCAACATCATCATCATCATCTTCCACTTCTGCCGTCAAGCGTCGTGGGGAGGAATAATTTGCGTTCCAGCGCCCGGTGCGCGGCACTGGATAGTGTCATTCCGTGTGGTTGTACAATGTCTCTTATGTCGTCAATCCATTTTCTTATTGGACGTCCTCGTGGTCTCATCGCAGATGATCTTTGATGTAAGGCCAGTGATGGTAGTTGCTGGTGTTGCATTCTAACGACATGGCCAAACCACTTGATCTTCTGTCTTTCAATAAATGTGGCACAAGGTGTTGATCCCACAGTCTGTCTGATAGTAGCATTTCTTACTCGGTCTCGGATTGTTAAGTTGGCAGCTCTCCTCAGGCATCTCATTTCGCAGGTGTTGATTTTTCGAAGGTGTGATCTGGATGACAAAACATCATTCATGCCATTTCTATGTATAAAAATAAAACCTGTTGATCATTTCACATAGCAAGAACTGTCCGAGATGAGTTGAAAAACACCAAGGATAAATATAATTACAGGCTGCTGCTTTTGAATATTTTATGATGCGAGAAGATTAAAGTTATCAATTATCTCTACAAAGACAACGTCTTGAAAACAAAAGAGGAAGAAAGAGTACAGACTGCCATCTCTCTACAGGCAAGAAACGTACAGCCAGAAATTAGGACAAGATGCAACATTAACAAAAGAGAAGGATAAAGGAATGAACAAGAAGAATGGAATAAACACAGGAAGGAAGGAAGGAAGGAAGGAAGGAAGGAAGGAAGGAAGGAAGGAAGGAAGGAAGGAAGGAGGGCGGAGGGAAGGAAGGAAGGAAGGAAGGAAGGAAGGAAGGAAGGAAGGAAGGAAGGAAGGAAGGCTTGGACGGACGCACATAAGTACGACGGACAGACAAAAAGAAAGAAAGAACAGATAGACAGACAGACAGACAGACAGACAGACAGACAGACAGACAGACAGACAGACAGACAGACAGACAGACAGGCAGGCAGGCAGACAGACAGACAGAAGAGAAGAGAAAAGAAGAGAAGAGAAGGGGTGAAGATACAGACAGATCAATAGACCGGCAAGGAGGCAAGAAGGCAGACAGACAGGACGCACACAATTACTACAATTGCTGATAATTCTGACAAAACACGAAATTCCCACACAATAATGAAAAACACAAAACACAACCGAAAACTACAGCAATTACGAAAATTGTGAAAACAAAAATAAAAACGGAATATTCAAAAGTAATTACACGAGAGAGGCCGTTATTCCCACGTAGACAATCCAACTACAGTTATCATTAACATCTCCAATATTAACAACACGTATTCTAAAACAACAACGTGGATATTAATAATAAAAATGAACCGGTAAATAATTAAACACGCAAAACAAATACGGTTATCTTTATATGACCATAATATCAAATATGTATATCCCGCAATGATTGGGTGAAAAACAAACATCAAAAACACATATATCAATGTCCGTACGTTGCCCGTTCGGTATAAATCTCGGAGCAAGTTTTTATTCCACTCATTTATCATATCTGACTTTTATGATTTCATTATTTGAGAATCGATGGGCGCGTGTTCATCAGACCCATATCGCAGTCTATGGAATTCATGGCTGCCCGGTTTACAGCACTGCTGAGATTGGTACTGCTGTACTGGCCGTGAGTAAACCTTCTATTTCCGCGATGTGCTGTCTTTACTTTACGGCGGCAGGTTCGAATTTATATTGTTCATAAATAAATACACACGTATTGTTTGGCGCTCACAGAAGTAGGGGAAATGCATATATAAGCTAATAGTTTTCTACTTTATACTGTTCTAGCCTGCACTCTTATTTCAACTCCTTACTTGTATGAGTGCCGACCAATAACTGTTAATTTAATAATGAAATAGTTAATATCATTGCAAATTTGGAATAAAAAAGTGTTAATTTATTAATGAAATAGTTAATATCATTGGACATTTGGAACAGAATGCAAGAGGCTACCCTCTTCGAGGCTGGTTGGTGTGAGGTGTGGAAAATTTAGACGAGGAGATACCTAAATAGATTCCAGTTGGGAGGGGCTATCAACCTCATATGCCTTCGTTGGGAAGCCTTTAAGTGGCCCGTTGTCTCCCACGTCAAGTTTCCTTCACGAAAAATGATCATATAAGTAAGGAATGTAGGTTCCCTTGAAAGGCGTGGGGATCACGGAATTTTACTACTGACCCCAGCGAATGAGGTAGCCTATGTAATATGGCTAAAGGTGGGCCAGTATGTAGGTCTCCATACTCACATAATCCCCAGTCTATCAATGTATCATGTACGCACCAGACATCTAGGGACTGACAGGATATACATGGACATTATTGAACAACGACTGTGTCCACATAACAAACAAGGTTGTCACATAACAGTGTGCACTTTGTGTACATAACTGTAGCATAACGCTAACCACCATTATTCATTTACCAACACCTGCCGCAAAAAGAGGAAACAACATTAAAAGAAATTGACTTCACAACCGCAAACGGAGACTAGGACTTAAAACTTAACATCGAAACTGGAACTGAACAAGTGACAGATGACGTGGATTCTTAGAAAGATTTCATCAGCCCAGGCTTAAAAAACCATTGGACGGGACAGACACGTGACACGGCTTTCGCGCCAACGCCGGTATAGATTAAGATAAGCAGCGCACTCTTGCGAAAACATGCCTGGCGAACAGACGACAGAAATTGTGTGACCAAATTTTCAAATAGAGTAGGCAGAATGTCTGAATTCCAGGTGAGCTTGTTAGTCCCGAGATTAGACTAAGAACCCGATGTATCAAGTATCAAGTAATGGTAACCCGTGTTTGTAATGTCAATTGAAATGTATTATTATTAATTAAAACCTCTGAAATGTAAAAATGCTCGACTGTAGATTCTAACGACGCAGAGCCGTTCCCGGGCAAAATGACTCTCCAATACTCTCTTCGATGAAACTGCAATCTCTGATATTCTTAGAGATAATTATTAACTTTAAGAAGTGCATTATACTACTACATCCTATTCTGAACAACTGTACGAAGTGATGATTCGAAAGCAATCTTGTGCATTTCACCAGAAACATTGTTAAAGATGCTATCACTACCTACAGCTGAAATGACAGTTCGTGTACTAGAATAAGTGCCTTGTTCTAAAAACAGACTTATCTATGCCTATTTACAATCTAGAAAGCGGAGAGAGAAATCAATCTTTCCTTTCTCCTTCATCTATTGGATCAATAGGGTTTGACGGAATAAATATTTATATTTATGTCAAATTTTAATTAGATAAGAGCACTTATGAACTGCATTACATGAGAAAGTTGTGCTTCGCGGAACACCATCACGCGCAGTGAACTTAACTCATTAAAAAAAAAAGTCGCTTAAAAGTCGACAGGGTCGACTTCATTGCACCGGGTTTTATCCCATATGGCTCGGTCTCTTTCCGCAGAACGGAAAGCGTCGCACAAAGCACGAGCTCCGTAGCTTTTAGCGACGACCCACAGGAGTCTCCGAACATTTAACTCGTAAACCGACTCATTACTCAACATAACTTAAAACACAACACCACTCATCACCACACAACCCCACACTCAACATCACAACAACAGATAATGGGAGAGAGTTATTAGACACAAGAAGAAGAAGAAGTTGGTTAATTGGGAAAACACAGAGAATTATTTATACATATTATAAACACCATTTAGTGGAAGAAATGTTATAAATGTATGTCATTTATTTACATGCATCTTGACATATTCTCACTCTTGTCACTGTCTTACTGTACACGTTCACTGACCCCAGGTCAAATGAGAACTTACATACAGCAGGAACCAGTTGATACAAGGCGTACACCGTGTGATAAACTCTGACCACCCCAAATTAACCCAACACTAGCTTAGAGAGAAAAGGAGGGGAGGGGAACTAGTTCCTACTTCAGGAATTTAGGTTTCTTTTACCTACTTTTAAAAGATTGTATTGGTAGGAATGTACATATATATGTGAATATTCATCAGTGATCTTGGTGGCTACATACCAACAACCACCCAACACATCAGCAAACTAACCACCTAAATCAGACCTGAAAGAGGGAAGCCGAGAGAAAGAGATGAACCACAAGTGAGATGGAGGATGACTTGGCCATGAGCAGAGTATGGGGAGGCCTTCAGTGGAGCTATACGGGCATACCTGAAGTGGATCCATCAGTCAATGGACCCTGGCTTACCTAATCTTCCAGTCACCAGGTTACTTTTCTCATTGGTACACACCACACCCAATTTCAGGAAAACTGATATTTAATTGTTGATTCATCACCATCACACTTAATATGTACAACATCAAAATGTTTACTATGTTTCACACTTGTTGACATCTCATATATTGATGCTTGATTGATTGTCTGGGACAATGGTCCAATGTGCAACTTTTCTAATATCTTGTGTAAATCACAATAGAGATGTATGTACTGACCAGAAGGCTCAGGCCCAGTCAATAAATGATTAACATGAATTGACCTTCTGTTAATTTATCAGTTCAAACCTATCTGTGAGTCAACAACTTCTTTGTACATCATGTTGTCAGAATCTGATGTGATTGATTATGTGTTTGATTGTTTAAAAATAAATTAACTCATAATGACTTACTAAAATGGGGGAGAGAAGACTCTAGATCTATCAACTGCTCAACATCCATGTTTTCTTCATCTAAATCAGGCTGAGAAAATTCTCCAGACTTTCCTCAGATTTGATAACCAATAAAAGGGGGCTCCAGAGCTATCAGAATCATTGGAGAAGGGGCAGATTCCCAGTTAGTAATTACCATTCTCACCAGGGCCATAATCTATATCTCCTAGACATACTTAATAGAACGAGGCCTGCAGATAACTCAAGGTTCATATTCTGGGGTTATTGAAGATAGAAGAGGATGGGGCTCTACTTCTTTTGTTAGGAATGGGCATGCACTACAGTGATCTCCCACTCCCTTCAAAAATATATGACAATAACAAACAGAGATGTCACATAACATTGTGTACTGTGTATACATAACCAACATATTTGTCACCGAACATTGTGTGAACAAAGAATAATCAGTTCTTTGTTTTTATTAACATTTATACAATAACATTCACCAATGCATGGCAGGTGGTATTGCATTAATTCAATTACAATCGCATGACATGGTCAAACACAACAGATGAACCATTATATCAAACATCATAATCATAGCAACAATACAAATCGTTAGCATAAAACTTCTACTATGTGTGGCTGAGGATTAAAAGAATGGTCCTTGTTAGTGCTGGTTATGCTAAGCAATAGTCTTCTGGAAAGTTCCCATCTCACGGATTTTCCCAGTAGTACTGTATCTTGGTTTCCAGGATTCACAAAGTGTTTAGGGTGTTGAAGTAGGGAATGGTAAGTAAGAATAACTGCCGGATTTTGAGAATAGCCATACTGTCGCCAGGGAGTATAACAAAGTGAAATATCTCTCCTTGATGTCATACGGTCCCTAACAAAGGTAACAGTATACGTCTTAATGAGGCTGAGGGCTGGCATCTTTGCACTGTCAGGATTCACCTTCACCAGAATATGTGAGCATCAGCTCTTATAGACAGGCCAACAATATACATATATACATACATCGGCACCTTGCCGTCTTGACAGACGATAGTGTGTGCTTTAAAAAGGCATAACTTTTACCTATGGCGGTAGCGAACTTCTGGAATAATGCAAACAAAACCGACCTGTGTAAGCATCTCATACATATATTCATTATTCACAAACAGACATTCATTATTTACACAACATACATGGAATAAGGGGGGGGGAGGGGGTGTTGATATTAGGAGGAGGCTAAGATGTGGTTCCACTCAAGGTGAGATCACTACTCTCCTCTCCCAAATGTAAGGTATTAAAATATATGATGGAGTGAGACCAGTATTTACTGATAAGTCAGCATTTGTTCTCCATTGATGATTTAGTTTTCAAATGAGATCAACTCAGAATGATACCATGATATTAAGATGAGGAGAAGTTATCAAGATGTGATCAAGTCCAGTTGAGAAGAAGGTATGGTCAGATCAAGATAAAATTGTAAAAAAGAATATTATGACAAATATCTGTTAGAGCATTGCCTATTCAACTACTTTACGTTAAGATGGATGCAGGTTGTGACATTTGCAGGATAAAGCAAAGCAAGTTGAAATGTGTGTAGACTAAGACACGGCATCATGAGACATGATCCTCTCTAAAACATTTCAGCACCCTACTTCTGTCGTATAAGATCTGGCCTTCCTTTCTCATGAGTTACACCTGATTCTCAAGTGCCATTTCTCATCTTCCATCATTATCACCATTATCAGTATTAGTTCGAGTGACTTTCATGAAAGGAGAGAGAGAGAGAGAGAGAGAGAGAGAGTGAGAGAGAGTGAGAGAGAGAGAGAGAGAGAGAGAGAGAGAGAGAGAGAGAGAGAGAGAGAGAGAGAGAGAGAGAGAGAGAGAGAGAGAGAGAGAGAGAGTGAGAGAGAGAGTGAGAGAGAGAGAGAGAGAGAGAGAGAGAGAGAGAGAGAGAGAATTCGATTCGACACACCTCCATCGGGGAAAGTAACCATTATGAACTAATATCAAATATAAAACACACAGAAAATACACAATTTCTCCCATAAATAATGCAACAGCCATTACATAAATATACATCTAATATATGCCTTGATTCAAATACAATGACAAGTGTCTTTCCCTTACCTAGGAAGTATAATGTCATCAAATGGCAGATCAGAAGACGAGATTGAAAATAGATGCAATAAGGCAAACCAACTCATTGGACAAATGGCACCAATACTAATGAACAAACATGTATCAATAAACACTAAGAAAGCACTTTACAACACAATCTTCCTACCAACTCTATACTACCAATGCCAAACCTGGACAGTGACAGAAAAAGAGAAAAGAAAAATCACAACAGAAATGAGATTCCTGAGAAGAATACTCAACGTATCAAGAAGAGATAAGATCAGAAATGAAGAAATCAGGACTAAAGTGGGGGTTAAAGCAGCACTGGATTTTATTAGAAAGCAGCGAGTCAAATGGTTTGGCCATGCAAGTAGGTTACCATTCAACAGCATACCACAACAAGCAATGATGTACAGACCAGATGGATACAGAGGAACAGGCCAACCACATAAACGTTGGACGGAGGTAATAGCAGAGTCCTTAGGAATCTCGATACATGAAGCCCATGATCGGGCACTCTCACGATGTTTATACTTCACCTCGACACCGCAAGGTACAAGATGAACATGATAAGATGAGATGAGATGAGTGTCTTTAACAATTTTCCTCTTTTGGGCAAAGGGGTTGAAGATGATGGTATTTAACCCATCCATTGTTGCAAGCTAGTATCGTGCACACCCGTCTGGTACTTTTTTCTTCTTCTGCGTTCATCCGGAGTTTTTTTTTTTTCCAGACGTGATTGCGTTGTGCCTGTTTACAACAGAGCTGCGTTCTTGCGTCGTTAGGCCGACACATCCGACTTCTGCGGGCATCCCGGGGGTTTCTTAGGACGTTTGACTCTCACTGTTGTGGTGTTATCCCCCATTCCAGCTGGCCCATATAGAACAGCCAAAGACATCCTGGTCAGCCCTCAAAGAAGGCAGGGGCAGACCATGGTCATTCCCCGCCATCCAAGGAGGCTTCCATACTTGCAGAGCCGAAACACAGCGCTCTGGTACTGGGCTCACCCAAGGAATCGTCACGTCCTGCACATGGCTGCTTAGCCTCACTTCCGTATATTGGGCCTTCCGTTCAGCATAGGCTGTTGTTCCGGAAAACAGAAGTATGCAGTCTGCAGATGACATCCACACAGTGCGCTTTCGATTCGGACTTTCCACGTGTGGATTAGCTATCCAAGCAATATTCCATTTCGTTCGACTAGGACACTTTTCCACCTATTATGAAGCCCACACAGTGGGCTTTTGATTCGGACTTTCCACGTAATGGATTGGATATCCAAGCAATATTCCATTTCGTGCCACTAGGACACTTTTCCACCTTTTATGAAGCCCACTGTGGGGCTTTTGATTCGGACTTTCCACGTAATGGATTTGCTATCCAAGCAATATTCCATTTCGTGCCACTAGGACACTTTTCCACCTTTTATGAAGCCCACACAGTGGGCTTTTGATACGGACTTTCCACGTAATGGATTTGCTATCTAAGCAATATTCCATTTCATGCCTCTGGGACGCTTTTGTAACTGACATACCTGTAGTATGAAGTGTGGCAGTCTAAATATTTCTTCATGCACCTTAAATGTCAACCTGAATGTAGTTAAAGTAAGCTGCAGTCAATTTGAGCTTGTTGATATCTCCATAGAGCTTGTCCTCAAATGAAGCAGGTGTGGGCCAAAATATCTTTCTCTGTTCTGCATATACTGGGCACTCCTGCAGCAAATGTTTGGCTGTCATTTTACCAGTTCCACAATCGGTATCTCCTATCTTTAATTTATTGTACAAGCGGTATTTCAGCCTGTTATGTCCTGTGCGGAGTCTGAAGATTGCTACTTGTTCTCTTCGGTCGAGTTTGTAATATGCATCATCTTTCTGGTGGCCTGGATGCTCTGATACCCATTTCGTTCTATAAGTGCTGTTTATAAACCTCTTTGCCTCATTATATGTTATGTCTATGTCAGACTGTGGTAGTCGTCCACCCGCTTTTGCTAGTCTGTCAGACTCTTCGTTTCCAGGTATACTGCAATGTGATGGGATCCACTGTATTACAACGTTTTTGTATTTCTGGCATAGACCATGGAGTGCTGCTCTTAGGTCAGCTAGTTCTGTGCTGTTTTTGCTCTTCAGTATTGAGACAGCTGACTTTGCATCTGTAAAGATGGCTATTTGCTTCTCTTTATTTTCCTCCATCAAGAGCATTTCTGTTGCAGTTTTCAAACCTCTACCCCCGCTTTGAAGTTACTTGAAAATTTTCCAGTTGCCACTGACTGTGTTTTTTTCACTCCATTTTTTAAATTTAGCAGAATTCCCCCTCCTCCATTTTCTATTGAATTTTTGGCTGATCCATCTGTATATGCATGGGTCCAATTGCTGCTTAGGTAATGTTCTTTAAAATATTTTAGGGTTATTTTTCTTCTTTCAGTTTCATTCTGAGTGTTCTTTTTCTCAATACCAAGAATGTTTTCTACCATCTCAGGCAGTTGCTGCTGTCTCCAAGCTGGGAACTTGTGTGCATTGTAAATGGGTTTGACTGTTGATATGTTAAGTATGGGATCTGCTCTAATCTTTCGTTTTGCAGTTTCTACAAAGTTGCCACGCTTCAGTCTTTCCTTTCCAAGACCATTAAACATGTTATTCATAGGGTGGTCTGTCAATCTTCTGAATTTTTCAGCTTGTTGCTGGGCTCTGCTATCTCTTCTATCCTGCATTGGTTGTAAACAAGTGATCTTTTCTAGTTCATTAATAGGCGTTGTCTTCAGGCTTCCAGTTATGATTTCGCATTCCTTGATTTTGGACTCTACTTATTTTGTTAAAGTTTGACTTAGCTGCTGTTGCCTAAGCTGCAATGCCATATTCCAGTACTGGCCTCACCCGTCCAGTATATAACATCTTCAGAACTTTCTCATCTGCTCCCCATGTTGTATCAGCAAGCTTTTTCATGATTGTCATTCTTTGCCTTGCTCTTGTTCAATTTTTTTTTACAACCTGTGTCTTCCATGTCAGGTGACGATCAAAGGTGACTCCTAGATAGTTTGGATTTTCTTCATGCACCCGTCTGGTTCAATCTGCTGTATGGCCATTTATCAGAACGCATTTTGGCAGATGCCGAACGTAATAATGACTTCATCATCAGCCCTACTATGGTGATGCTATCATTGAGTACAACCTCTGACAACATTTGAGTACGTAGTGCATATATGTTTTCCCACTAATGAGCAGTCATTCTCATGAAAAGAACATGGCAAATTTACATAGCATTCTCACGAAAGAAGTGTACAAATGATTCACATGATATCTTAAGAATTATGTGGGTCTTTGCACAAGTTTAAGAGCTAGACTCGTAGAATCATTTTCTCTTGTAGAAACATCAATGCATAGAATGTTCATTTTACATGTGAATTAAAAGTACATTGATAAAAGGGCAACTATATGCATTTATGACGGAATGTCATACTTTTGCATATAGCGAATTTGCATTCTTAGGAGAAAGGTTCTAACAATGTAAGTGCAGCAATGAAACAAGCATGGCGTCGTACAGGATTTTTCTCTCGAACAGGAACATTTTTATGAAGCATAAATAACATGATTACACCATTATACATAAACGCTGCATTACCTTCCTCGTTTGGAACGTCAGTTAAGGACTTATGGTGTGTTAGCCCACCTGGGAATAGCCAGAAAACTAGTTCATGATCCACAGTCATGTGTTAGAACTGGGTCTATATAATATGCAAGAATTCTTTATGTAACCTCCAGCGCATGGGAATTAGTCATATTTGGATCCAGGTCATAGAACTACAGCGTAGTTGATAGGTAGCAGCGCTAAGAGTGTCATGAGCGCAGTCGGACGAGGTTCACTAACAGAGGGAAAGACTGACCACCTTTTCCTCCGTGCATTCAGATCTACACGATGTGATCATCCTGTCGAATCACAGACCCATAGTAGACTCCTGCTTCGGGGCATCTTTTGGATATTTTCTTCTTGTTACCATAAGACTAAGATCATATAGACTCCATGAAGTTTGTTTTCAACAACTATCAACTTAATCGAGCCCAGGCAACGATTAGCTCATGATTGGACGTTTCTGCTCCTCCGATGCTGAGAGAGAGAGAGAGAGAGAGAGAGAGAGAGAGAGAGAGAGGGGGAGGGAGAGAGAGAGAGAGAGAGAGAGAGGGAGAGAGAGAGAGAAAGAGAGAGAGAGAGAGAAAGAGAGAGAGAGAGAAAGAGAGAGAGAGAGAGAAAGAGAGAGAGAGAGAGAAAAAAAAAGAGAGAGAGAGAGAGAGAGAGAGAGAGAGAGAGAGAGAGAGAGAGAGAGAGAGAGAGAGAGACCTCGTGTGAAAAGTGGTACAGGCAGAAGTCTCGACAAACCAACATCCCGCACAGGTATACTGTGCATAATGCCGCTGCCATAATGCCAACACAAAAATCCGCCACGAAGAATACAGTTCATCGTCGATAGAAGAAGCGCCAGTCTCCAGAAAACCAGCAGCATCACATTACTGCATAAGGCAACCCAGTTCATTAATCAACCGGCCCAACGCCATTTTGTCTGAACATGCAGCTCACGCTACAAACAACCGCGGACAATTTCTTTGTCAAAATCGGAACCCCTTGGCCGAGAGAAAAGCCCCGGTATCTGTAAGCCATGACTTGAGTTGAGTCCCTTAGCAGGAATCTTCTGCGTTCATCCGAAGTCTTTATTCGGATGTGATTGCTTTGTGTCTGTTTACTTAAGGCCGACACATCCGACTTATGCGGGCATTTGTTGACCGAGTTAACCTTCCCGGGGGAATCTGCTGTGGGTATGTGAAGTGTTAGAACCATCACATTTTGTGGGCTAGAGTTCACGGATGTATAGGTGGCCAGTCTTTCCCTCCCATAGCGAATGTCGAGAGCTGACATCGAAGCCTCTTATAATGTTCTTAATGTAACGTCCTAACCATTACACCAAAGCGCTAGTAGATTTACTTCAAAATAATGTTCGCATATTCTAGCAAAAAGGAGGAAAAAAGATTTCAGTAGTTTGTGTAAGGCATTATCCAACAAAAGTAGATTATTCCAACAGTTTAAATAGCCGCACCGGACTGCGAATTTCAAGCCAATCAACGCTTTATTCGATGGAAACCCGAAGGTTCAATCCACGGAACACTGATGTCCCTTGAGACATCAGGATCAGCATGGAAGAACACCGGCTTTGTCGAGCGCCAAATGCCCACGACGTGATACAACTCTGGTCCTGTGAGAGATCAGGCTGTTACAGCCAACATGTAAAAATGAGCATTTACAACGAAACGAAGCTTTGGCGACATCCAATTCGGGGTCATTTTTAACAGGTTTCGGCGAAGCCCAGAGATGAAACTTTATAGAGAGCAGGGCAATTAAATTCATGCCTGATTCAGCTGTAGATTTTCAGAGATATGGAAACCACTTACAGATAAAGGCATACACATAATTGCATATGTGCATATCTTCACAATGGACACACACGCACACACAGACGCATGTATCTTCACAAAAGTGGTATATGCCAGACAATCTCTCTCTCTCTCTCTCTCTCTCTCTCTCTCTCTCTCTCTCTCTCTCTCTCTCACACACACACACACACACACACACACAATCTACATCAAACAATACAGACGGTCACCGACGTATATATATATATAACTTCATACACGTCGCCACATTATATATATAGGTAATATTGTGAGTACAATGTCTGCAAGTGTGGGTGCAAGGTCTCCAATGTAAGACAATGTCTCCCAGTGTGAATAGAAGGTCTGCAAGTGTGAGTGCAAGGTTCCCAAGTGTGAGTGCAAGGTCTCCAATGTAAGACAATGTCTCCCAGTGTGAATAGAAGGTCTGCAAGTGTGAGTGCAAGGTTTCCAATAGTGAGTGCAAGGTTCCCAAGTGTGAGTGCAAAGTTCCCAATTGTGAGTGCAAGGTTCCCAAGTGTGAGTGCAAGGTCTCCCATGTAAGACAATGTCTCCCAGTGTGAATAGAAGGTCTGTAAGTGTGAGTGCAAGGTTCCCAACTGTGAGTGCAAGGTTCCCAACTGTGAGTGCAAGGTTCCCAAGTGTGAGTGCAAGGTTCCCAATTGTGAGTGCAGGGTTCCCAAGTGTGATTGCAAGGTTCCCAAATGTGAGTGCAAGGTTCCCAAGTGTGAGTGCAAGGTTCCCAAAATGTGGGTGCAAGGTCTCCAATGTAAGACAATGTCTCCCAGTGTGAATAGAAGGTCTGCAAGTGTGAGTGCAAGGTTCCCAAGTGTGAGTGCAAGGTTCCCAAGTGTGAGTGCAAGGTTCCCAAGTGTGAGTGCAAGGTTCCCAAGTGTGAGTGCAAGGTTCCAAGTGTGAGTGCAAGGTTCCCAAGTGTGAGTGCAAGGTCCCCAAGTGTGAGTACAAGTTCTCCAAGTGTGGGTGCAAGGTCTCCAATGTAAGACAATGTCTCCAAGTGTGAATAGAAGGTCTGCAAGTGTGAGTGCAAGGTCTCCAATGTAAGACAATGTCTCCCAGTGTGAATAGAAGGTCTGCAAGTGTGAGTGTAAGGTTCCCAAGTGTGAGTGCAAGGTTCCCAAGTGTGAGTGCAAAGTCCCCAGCTGTGAGTACAAGTTCTCCAAGTGTGAGTGCAAGGTCTCCAATGTCTCTCAGTGTGAGTACAAAGTCTGCAAGTGTGAGTGTAAGGTCCACAAGTGTGAGTACAAGTTCTCCAAGTGTGAGTGCAAGGTCTCCAATGTAAGTACAAGATCTCCCAGTGTGAGTGCAAGGTTCCCAAGTGTGAGTGCAAGGTTCCCAAGTGTGAATGCAAGGTTCCCAAGTGTGAGTGCAAGGTTCCCAAGTGTGAGTGGCAAGGTTCCCAAGTGTGAGTGTAAGGTCCCCAAATGTGAGTACAAGTTCTCCAAGTGTGGGTGCAAGGTCTCAAATGCAAATACAAGGTATTAAATGTAAATGCAAGTAATCCACTAACACACTGCTGTAGCACCGGGTACAACTAACGTGAAACTATTGTAACATGCAAACATAACATCGAAGCACAATTATAGAACTACTTTGCATTGAACAATGACATGCTATGGAGCGCAAATGTGGAACTGTCTGTTTTTATGTGTAACTAGCTGACCCTGCCGGCTTCGCCCAGACCCTAGTGGGGAGCATCTCATTTAATTCATATAAGTAGTCATATAAGTTCTCGTTCCCGTTACCGACTATCTGTCTGTCTGACTGTCTGTCTGTCTGTCTGTCTGACCCAGCCCGTCTTCGCCCAGACCCTGATGGGGAGCATGTCATTTAATTCATATAAGTAGTCATATAAGTTCCCGTTCCCGACTGTCTGTCTGTCTGTCTATCTATCTATCTGTCTGTCTGTCTGACCCAGTCCAGCCCATGGTGGAGAGCATCTCATTTAAAT
>OY992882.1:94941930-94960906 GCA_963921405.1 Cepaea hortensis | reverse complement strand
AGGAGGAGGTAGAGGAGGAGGGGGAGGGGAAGAGGAAGAGGGTAGGAGGAGGAGGAAGAGGGAGGAGGAGGATGGAGGAGGAAGAGGAGGGAGAGGGAGGAGGGGGAAGAGGAAGAGGGTAGGAGGAGGAGGGGAGAGGAGGAGGAGGAGGAGAAGGGAGGAGGAGAAGGGAGGAGGAGGGAGGAGGTAGTAGGATGATTGATTGCCATCCCACCAGGTTAATATGTTATCGCGGACCTCAGAGAGAAGTGTCTATGTAGAAGACCATTTCCTGGACGTATGTATTTTGGGAGGGGGAGGAGGGAGGAGGGGAGGAGGAGGAAGAAGAAAAAAAAATATGACAGTTGGCTGCTCTGGAATGAAAGGAAGACGTGTAGAAAATTTCATCTCAATCGGATGGGCCGTTCGCGAGCGCATAAAGGACAGACGGACATACGGACAGACAGACAGAGATACGCACATACGCACATCCTTTTTATATATAAGATTAGAAAACACACACACAGCTAAAACGCAAAAGGGTCAGCAATTAAGCACCGGGCTTTACCCCATATAGCCCGGTCTCTCTCGACAGAGCAGCTAGCCGACCGTCGATAGCGTCGCAATGAGTACCTCAGATCCCAGGGTTATCAGAAAGTCGAGAAACAAACCATGACCTACTAATCACGAGGCAGATGGCATAATCATTTCTCTATGGAGACCCTTTATTTCTGTATATTTAAAAAACATGTTTCTGTTTTAAAAAGGATGGATTGATTAACAAGAATAGATGTTATTGCACTCGGTAAGCACCATTGTGTGCTCTGTCCCTCTCGGCAATTGTTGGAAACTGTGGACTTTGGTCGTACCAGCAGAGTACTCATTATGTATGTGCCGGTGTTTCCACGCTTGTGAGCACGTATGGCTCAGTTATAGACCATGCTAGGTGGGAAAGGTTACCCATCTGTGTGTCTAAAGTGCGAGAGTTGTTTTATCAACACCACAGGATATGATGTATCCATTAGATGCAAGTTTGTTTAATCTACTCGACACCGGAGGTTTTATATATAAAAACACATATGTTTATTTTATCTGTCTGACACAGAATATTGTATCTATCATACATAAGTTTATTTTATCTATAGGGAACATGATGTATTGTCATTCTGGAGCAGGTTTGTTTCATGTTTCTGACAAACGTTTCTTTTATATATTAAATGCAAGTGTACTGTATCTATCCGACACAGGATGTTATATCTATCAGGCATGAGTCAACTGTATCTATCCGACACAGGATGTTATATCTATCAGGCATGAGTTAACTATCTATCCGACACAGGATGGTATGTCTATCATATGGGTTAACTTTATATATTCGACACAGGATGTTATATCTATCATATGGATTACCTTTATCTATCCGACACAGGATGTTATATCTATCAGGCATGAGTTAACTATCTATCCGACACAGGATGGTATGTCTATTATATGGGTTAACTTTATATATTCGACACATGATGTTATATCTATCATATTAGTTAACTTTATCTATCCGACACAAGATGTTATATCTATCAGATGGGTTTACTGTATCTATCTGGCACATGATGTTATATCAATTAAACATGGGTTTACTTTATCTATCCAACACAAGATGTTATATCAAAAAAACATGGTGTTACTTTGTCTACCTGACACAGGATGTTATATCAATCAAACATGAGTTTACTTTCTATAAAACACAGGATGTTATATCAAACAAACGTGGTTTTAATGTGTCTATCTGACACATGATATTGTATCAATCTGGCAGTGGGTTTACATTATCTATCTGACAAAGATTTTGTTATATACTAAAAACGGTCAATCTGAATTCTCAGTATGGATGTGCCATATCCTTTGCAGGACGTTGCGATCAACCCCACGTTGATTTTTAAGCAATTTTACGTTCAGTTGTTCCCCATCATTTTCTGGACGAAAAGTAAACGTTTGAAACCAACTGGTCGATGTAGGAAATATACCCACTACGCCGTCATCAGCGCACAGAAACATGAAGAGCCAGCGCTTTTAACCATTCGCCCACGCTGACGTATAGTAAGAACAACAGCACACACACATCAGCGACCCTACAGCTTGCTGTCCGGGCCCCATACGTTGGTTTCGGTGATTAAGTACACCATGTGACAGTCATACTGCGGCTGGTATATGATGCCATAGAACGACAGTGACATCAGGGCTTCGTGCGTCATGCGCGCTGGTATTGCGTGAGGAGTTATGAATTCGATTAATGTCATTTCTAGGCCAGTGACACTTCCTTTATTAACCGCTGCATTTACTGACACGTTGGCTCACAGGTTTTCGTCTATTTTTAAAACATAATGTTGTTGTTGATGCTGTTGTTGTACTCATAATAGTTACTATTGCTGTTATTATTATTATTATTACACTCGTCTTCTCGTGTATCTTTCTTTGTTAGTTACTTCTTCTTCTCTTCTTTATCCCCAACCCTATCATCATCATCTTCATAATTTTCTGCTTTTTCTTTTGTTCTCTTCTAACTACTAGCACTGCAGCCACCTATAGTAGTAGTAGTAGTAGTAGTAGTAGTAGTAGTAGTAGTAGTAGTAGTAGTAGTAGTAGTAGTAGAGTCGTCGCCGTCGTATATGATGTAGTAGTAGTAGTAGTAGTAGTAGTAGTAGTAGTAGTAGTAGTAGTAGTAGTAGTAGTAGTAGTAGTAGTAGTGCCGTCGTATATGTAGTAGTAGTAGTAGTAGTAGTAGTAGTAGTTGTTGTAGTAGTAGTAGTAGTAGTAGTAGTAGTAGTAGTAGTAGTAGTAGTAGTAGTAGTAGTAGTAGTAGTAGTAGTAGTAGTAGTAGTAGTGCCGTCGTATATGTAGTAGTAGTAGAAATAGTAGTAGTAGTAGTAGTAGTAGTAGTAGTAGTAGTAGTAGTAGTAGTAGTAGTAGTAGTAGTAGTAGTACCGTCGTATATGTAGTAGTAGTAGTAGTAGTAGTAGTAGCAGCAGCAGCAGTAGTAGTAGTAGTAGTAGTAGTAGTAGTAGTAGTAGTAGTAGTAGTAGTAGCAGCAGCAGCAGCAGCAGCTACAGCAGCAGCAGTAGTAGTAGTAGTAGTAGTAGTAGTAGTAGTAGTAGTAGTAGTAGTAGTAGTAGTAGTAGTAGTAGTGCCGTCGTATATGTAGTAGTAGTAGTAGTAGTAGTAGTAGTAGTAGTAGTAGTAGTAGTAGTAGTAGTAGAAGTAGTAGTAGTAGTAGTAGTAGTAGTGCCGTCGTATATGTAGTAGTAGTAGTAGTAGTAGTAGTAGTAGTAGTAGTAGTAGTAGTAGTAGTAGTAGTAGTAGTAGTAGTAGTAGTAGTAGTAGTAGTAGTAGTAGTAGTAGTGCCGTCGTATATGTAGTAGTAGTAGTAGTAGTAGTAGTAGAAGTAGTAGTAGTAGTAGTAGTAGTAGTAGTAGTAGTAGTAGTAGTAGTAGTAGTAGTAGTAGTAGTAGTAGTAGTAGTACCGTCGTATATGTAGTAGTAGTAGTAGTAGTAGTAGTAGTAGTAGTAGTAGTAGTAGTAGTAGTAGTAGCAGCAGCAGCAGCTACAGCAGCAGCAGCAGTAGTAGTAGTAGTAGTAGTAGTAGTAGTAGTAGTAGTAGTAGTAGTAGTAGTAGTAGTAGTAGTAGTAGTAGTAGTAGTAGTAGTAGTAGTAGTAGTAGTAGTAGTAGTAGTAGCACTACTGCTACTCACTTTTTCTACCTCCTGCCATTGTAGCAGTTTGTTATATATTTACACACACATCAAACACACATACAGACAGACACACACATAGATATATCCAGATATGTCGATTCAGCCGTTGTATAGGACGGTAATTCAAGGTGGCCAAAAACGCGCAATGCCCGTCTTGCTTCAAACCAAAAACAAAAAGATGGTGCTTGATGGATTGAGTGGCAATGTTTATATATTCCCATGTACACGCTGTCCAGTATGTATTGTTGCAATAATGTTTGACGCCAGATGTCCTCTATCTGTAATGCGGTAAGGCACTCAATGATGACGAGCACGATGATGACGACGACGACGACGACGATGATGATGATGATGATGATGATGATGATGATGATGATGATGATGATGATGATGATGATGATGATGATGATGATGATGATGATGATGATGATGATGATGATGATGATGATGATGATGAATCGCTTAACTAATTCAGTGCCAAGGGATAATATGTCGCCAAATGTCACCTCTTGTTTGGACAAAAGGATGACATATCGCCATTCTAGGGCCATCGCGTTATTAGTTTTGTTTCTGCACTGCAGGACCACTGCAGGAGATCCTCCTCCTGGAACGTCAAGCATTCTTTGCCCACATTGTCAAAGAAAATTTCGAGCCAAAATAGGCCTTATCAGCCATCTTAGAATTCCATACTTTCAACCCCACTAGATTAAATGAATGGTTATCATCATTCTTGATGGACAAACAACAGTTTTTTTTCGTAACATCATCCTCAATTTTAATGCTCAGTGAATGGAATATTCGTTCATGTGATTGTCTACCATGTTTGGTCTAAACCAGTGATTCTCAACCTTTTCTGGCCCGTGCCTCCCTTCACCATATTTTCAGAACGTCATCCCCCCCCCCCCTTTCGTATTTCCTACCTAAAATGTGGCCCGTGCCCCCTTCACCATATTTTCAGAACGTCATTCCCCCCTTTCGTATTTCCGACCTAAAAATCCCGCCCCTACACAGTATACGTAATAATGGAAGCTAAATTGAACAGCACATACTAAAAGAAGTCTAGATGTCCACATAAAACGTCATTGGTGGGTTTACTTACTTTATAAAATGAATTTTAGAATGGTGAGACGTACAGAACCGTACAGTATGAAGGGAAAAACAATATCAAGTAATTGGTTCTTGTATTAACGCGATCTTGAGAAAATCTTAATTCCCCCCCCCCCCCCCCGGAAACACTAATATGCCCTCCTTGGGGGTGCGGGGGGAGGGGGGATTCCGCACCGGTTGAGAACCACAGGTCTAAATCTACTGTTTTGGTTTGTCTCTGAATCAGTTAAAGGTGTTTACGGGCAAGAGGACTGCCCTCATTGCATGGGTGTATTCCATATGGCTTTCGTTACGGAGCCACTTTGTAGCACTAGCGACATCCCCCAGGGGGCCTCCGAACAACTGCACTTATGAAATGAATGACGGGTTCGGATAGCGAACCCACTAGCTTCGCAGCGCGAGGCATGCGGTTTAAACACGTCACTGCGGAGGCAGACTTGATAATGACACGCATATGCATATGTGCAATTCTTTGACATGCCAGAGATTGCAAACATGTATCAGTCTTGAAGGAAGGTGCTAAAACAGTTTGTACTGAAAGTAAAGCAGCTTTTACAGGGCCAGTATTTGGCATAGACCAATCAGCACTCATTGTGTTATGTGGTCAGTATCACACTGACCGTGTTTTCTCTATCTCTCGCGTGTCTTCACCGTGTGTCTGATAGCATTAAATGGATCATCCAGCATATCTCCCCACCCCTGCCCCCCCCCAAATAATAATAAATCTGCGGCTGTTTACAGCAACGAGACCACGACACCCTGGGCAAATATATTACTGCCAAGTCTTCCTGGGACAGTATCACGACACCCTGGGCAAATATATTACTGCCAAGTCTTCCTGGGACAGTATCACGACACCCTGGGCAAATATATTACTGCCAAGTCTTCCTGGGACAGTATCACGACACACTGGGCAAATATATTACTGCCAAGTCTTCCTGGGACAGTATCACGACACCCTGGGCAAATATATTACTGCCAAGTCTTCCTGGGACAGTATCACGACACCCTGGGCATATCTATTACTGCCAAGTCTTCCTGGGACAGTATCACGACACCTTGGGCAAATATATTACTGCCAAGTCTTCCTGGAACAGTATCACAGGCCGTTTATGCTGTCATTCCCCTTTGTCATTGGCTGTGGACGTGCAGACACTGCCGACTAGTCCGTGGGTTTTTAACACCTTTCGGCTTGGCGTATAAAGAGCACTCTGTGGACAACAATCCCTTTCAAATGTATATCAGAATTGAGGCTGACTCAGTCACAGGATTACTAATCTGAGCCTGGCGATGGACTCTATTATAACTGTTTGTCTGAGATTTAACTAGATAGGGGCTATGGTACAATGTGGAACATGACTGCCTCCATTCTCCTCGCATAGATCGCACAAGGTGGTGGTGGTGGTTGGTGGAACCCTGTGGAAACCCGTGAGTTATAACTCTTAAGTCGAATGTCTATATATGCACACTTCTACATGCTACTAGCCGGCTGTAAGCAAACAGAAAGAGTTCTTACTAACCTGGAAATTACAGTGTTGGTAACAAATGCTCCACTTCAAACAAAACCTGTGACTATGTGTTTAAGCGATACCGCTGATATATTATTCATGTAATCACTCCATTTGATATTTAACCACAGTATGCACCTGCCATGACGCAGCTAAATATGCCAGGCAATAAATTGTGCAGCAATATGTGTGTGGCTTCTGTGTTTAAGTATACAGTAATAGTCAGTGTTGTTTACATTGTTTTAATCAGGGAATCGCGGGCAATATTACCGCGGCTCTAACGGAAGTACAGAATAGCACCACTGTAACCTAGTATGCATGACGTAGGAGGCGACAACGACGGTTGGCGTGAGACCGGTTAACTCACCCCGTAGAAGACGTGACCTGTAAATTTCAACCAATAATGAACATGTAGACAAACGGCGTGACTTCAATTGGTTGAGATCTTATGCTCCACCGGGAGATGAAACGCTGTTGAAGAAGACACAGAATCAGGACATGGAACCGACAATCCGACCCATGTCCGTCACCAGTTACATCGCCGTCTCTATGGGGCATCGATAAATCCAAGGGAATAGGACACTCATTAAACGGCGTGGATATCCCCCAATGGGGCATTGAAAACCCAGTAAGAGAAACAGTTACTCGTCATGTCTAGGAAACCCCTCAAATGATATGAATACTCACCAGAGACGGGAACATCCTCATAACGGGCATGGAAAAATACTCATGTTTAACAACCCGACTCTAAGAGCTCCATTGCCGAGCTCATGTTAATTTTCTTGCTGCCTAGAGCGTGTTGTTTCAGTCACTATGTTTCCCATCATCGCATTATTTCAATAACCCTGTTTCCATTATAGTATTGTTTCAATCACCATGTTTCTATTATAGCATTGTTTGAATCACTATGTTGGAAAGGGATCTGCAGCTGCAGTATGTGTTGTGTTTATACAACAATTGATCAAAGCACTGTCATTAAGATTTGTATTTACTGATTGTTTGCCTGGAGACTGTTGGCAGTTAACATATGATCATGATGTCGATGATGAAGCCCCGCGGTGTATAGGCTAGGGTTGACTTTCTGACGGATACAACAAACCCGTCTATGATAGATCAAACAATTGTGCAGATAATATAAAAAACGTGTCTGGCAGATACAACTTACTATTATTTTTGCAGATAAAACATGCTAGTGTTTTTGCAGATAAAACAAACTATTGTTTTTTGCAGATAAAACATGCTAGTGTTTTTGCAGATAAAACAAACTATTGTTTTTTGCAGATAAAACAAACTAGTGTTTTACAGATAAAACATTCTACTGTTTTTTTTTTTGCAGATAAAACAAACTAGAGTTTTGTAAAATAAAACAATGTCTGACAAATAATTAAAAAAAAATATTGCTCTGCAGATAAAATAAACTCTTGTCTTACAGATAAAACAAACTAGCAAATGAAACCTGTGTGTGACAGATAAAACTAGTATGCAGATGAAGCAAACCCGCGTCTTGCCGATAAAACAAGATCTTATCTGCAGACAAAGCAATGGTGTCTGATAGATAAAATAAAAGATGGTGATTGAAACGAGTGTCTCACTGATACAGCAGCTCTTCACAGAATGATAAGCAATCCTGTGTTTGACTGACAAAGCACCCGGTGTCTCACTGATAAACCAAACCTTTGTCTGACACACACTAGTGTTTCATAGATAACACATGCCTTAGTCTGAAACAGACATACACACACACATGCAAACGCACATGCACACGCACACGCACGCACGCACGCACGCACACACACGCACACACACACCAGTGTCTCATAGATAAAACAAAGATCTTATGTGACAAGCACCTGTGTCTCATGGATAAAATAAGCATGTCATCTGACACACACCATGTCTCATAGATAAAACAAACCTTTGTTTAATGATAGATAAAACACCTGTGCTGAATAGGTAAATAAATTTGGGTCTAATAGAAAATATCCCACCACATGTCTGACAATTGATAAATTATGTGTCCGGCAGGTGAAAGAAACCTGTGGTTAATAGATACCGCAAACACATGCCTCACAGACAAAACGCACCGGTGATGTACCTCCAATTAGAAACGCACCATTTGGCTAAGAAGCTCGGATGGAAAAACACACATACAGGCGATCGTTTCGATCCTAATCTTTATCAAGGGGACATGTTTCGCATGCGTATAACAGTATAAACGTATGGGTAGACATGCGGGGTGTCTATACGTACAAGAGAGTATTCGGTAGATGTATGTATAGTAAGTATACGTAGTGATATACAAGTACACGTGACATATACAGATGTGTACCCAAGCAGAGTCCGCTCTGCGCCGAAGGTGTTACGAATGCAATTTGTAATCCTGCATACCACTTTCGAAACACAGCTGCGGACGATTTGCATGCAAGCCGTTTTGTGTTGGTTTCCATACATAGGTATTAGCGCCGGTCGTTCAGAAAGCAATGGCAAACTGCTGAGCGTAAACTTGCCAAGAAATCACAAAGTCAAAAATAAGGGGGAGGGGGGAGGGGTTGACTTCGACATCCAGTAAATGATATGCAACTAACTAACCCAAGAAGAAGATACACGGTGTGTACTCAAGAGGTATACGGAAGATACCAGATGATACACACGATGTTTACATAATGTATATATGTATGCTAACCCCCGATTGGTGATCGTATGAGATGGTGACCTTGACAGGCACAAGATGGCGGTATATCCTGGGGGGCTTGGCTCTACAGGAATGTGGTAAATGTAGTCTGTTGACTTTATTCCTCGTCTACTTGCCCCATCAAGCAACAGCAAAGCAAGGGAGGGACGAACGAACGAACGAACGAACGAACAAACTTTATTTTAAAAGGGTTAAGAGTAAGAAGGGTAAAGGAACAACAGCGGAGGCCCGCAAAAACTCATGTTCACACATACAACATTAACCATGCATGCGTTAGCACTCTCTACACAAACATTACTTTTACAACAACATCCAACCACAATCAATGCGTGATTTGCGAGAATGGAAAGATACACAACATGAGTCATGCATATTGTAGCACTCTCAACACAAACATTACTTTTACAACAACACGCAACTACAGTGAACGCGTGATGTGCGAGAATGGGAGGACAGTAGAAACAGATTGCGCCAGATCTGTCCCTCTGAAGCAAGGTCGTTTTCCTATTATAGCGTGTTGTCTATGACATAACGCCCCAGGGATTCTCATCTGTCACATACAGAAACCTGCATAGCTTTCTCACCTCTCTAGTTCTCTCACGCGGTTTCAGCCAACAAACACAATTTTCTAAACACAACCGTGAAACCTACAGCATTACGAAGCTTTTGTTTTAAGAAAGTTCTGTTCTTTCTGATCCCAACTGCCTTTCATTTCTGGGACACCCCGCTGTCGAACACGATAAATGGTGCATATCTCTTGCAGGACGATGCGTTAGACACCAGGTTGAATTTGTAGGCAATATTAACGTTCGTTATATTGACACTGCCGGTCTCTCTGTCTGAGGAATTACACCACTTCCTCCGTAATCCCGTTTATCCACGCAGGGTCTCGCAGCGAGGCGAGAACTGGAAGCGGTTCGACCCGCGCTCGTGACTTGCGGGATAATGAGCCGGCCGCTCAGAAAGCAATGGCAAACTACTGAGCGTAATCTTGCCAAGAAATCAACATACAACTGAAAGATGCTGATGTTGACAGTGATGTCCTGTAAAGGATATGCAAAAAAAAAAAACATATTGACACTACTTTCTGAACAAAACATGTAAGGTCAATTGACGGGGTAGGAAATGAACCCGCTATCCCGCCATCAGCGTACGATAAATTTAAAGAGCGGGAGCCCTTAACCATAGGGCCACGTTGGCCTTTTTCAAACATGTGTGTACGTATGTGAGCGAGAGAGACAGAGAGAGAGCGAGAAAGAGAGAGAAGAATATATATATATATATATATATATATATATATATATATATATATATATATATATATATATATATATATATATATATATATATATATATATATATATGCTACAAATAAACGCATCAATCATCATAGCAAGAAAATTGCATTTTCAGAATTCATCACTGGAACATCCCGACGCCGAATGATATGTCGAATCAATATATTTAAAGGGTAAAATACACCCCAAGGCTCACAAACACAAATATGTGGCGGCTTAAATGATGGGCGGCGATATCAAATAACGCCTCGACCTTGCAAAACTCCGATCATCCTGGTGCCGCACTCATTCGCCCTACGTGGCGGACAGCTGACATTTTATCTGAGCGCGTCTAATGATCCATCCACATGTAAGCTGAGACCGGAGTTCTTCCAGAGGTCTGGAGATCCCAAATATACGCAGACTTCCGGCCGGGCGATAAGCCGGCATGCCACGAAGACAGCGGATACATGTTCTTCGCATAATGTGATGGGTGCGTTCCAGGAACGAGGCAAATTAAAAGGACGATGCTGTTGTGACAAAAGGTTGCGCTCAGAGGAGGGGTGGTGTTTATGTCAGAAACGTCTAGTGCGATATTTATCGATTATATTCATACTTAACCTCGTATGGTTTATAGACCGACTATGGCAGATAAACAAACTGGTCGGTCGATAAATAGTCTTAACAGATATTTACAGGCAGCCAGAGAGACAGAAACAGGTAGACAGGTAAATTGAAGTGTTGATCAACGAACCGACATCTACAAGTATAATGTTGACTGTAAATTATATTTATTGCGGGAAGGCTGTCTACTAAATATGAGTAACGAAAGAACGTCATATTTTCTAATGATACTGTACGACATTTAAAGCAGGACATCTGCTTTTTATCCACAAACACACCAAAACAATGGCTATACTCATTGCGTTTCCTCTTCTTTTTCAGAGATCAGCTTTTGCTATGCGTCTATTCCGGCATAAGACACGGACCGACCGGTTCACCATATCAAGTTTCGTCTGAATGCAGTGAAGATGTCTAAGAAATGACGAAGACTTCAGCAATATTGTCGAAACAGAAACATAGCAAAAACAAAAACTGTCTCCATCAGATCTCCAGCTATATATTAATGGAGCTCATATACAGGGTGTTTGTAGTCTCATTACATTTTGTATGTAGAACAAATTTTTTTTTTTAAACGAAGTACATAATGTCATTAAAAAAATGTGCTCGACAGTCCATCATGAAGCAATATGCAGCGAATGGCTGTCGTCTGCTGGAGTAGTTCCATGCACTCCAAACAGAATGGTGTTATCAACGGAAGAAAGAAGTTTTCAAATTTGTTCTACGTAAAAAGTGTAGTGAGACTCTACAACCACCCGGTAGAACGTTTTCGTAAAGATGTTCTATGGCAAATACGTTAGCTGACCGCATCAGGTCAAGACAATTTCTGGTTACAGGACGAGACATATCCCAGAAAGTTGCGACAACCAGGTTTATTCGGGATTTCTGAGACGACCCTAAGGAGTGAGACAGACATGTTGGATGTGTTTCCAAAGTGCCAAGGAAGGCGACTGACGGTCAAACTCATGAACAGAGCAGACGGTTAGGTAGGCATTCGATTGCCTATTCCGCAGGTCATGTTACTTGTTGACGACTCTTATAGGTTTGAAGTCCTACATTTGGAGGTTAACTATATGGTGTAGTAGGGCTATTAACTATTAAATATATTCTAGAACGTATTCTAGAACTAACACTTCCACTGAAGCAACAAATGACGACAGACCTGACAAACTCGGGGAAAAGGGGGGGGGGGGGGGTGCGCGCGCGCGCGCGTGTGTGTGTGTGAGAGAGAGAGAGAGAGAGAGAGAGAGAGAGAGAGAGAGAGAGAGAGATCACTGATTAGACCAACGGTTCCCAAACTGTTTTAGCCTAACAGCTTCCATGACCAAATACATTATTTATCTGATGTAACTGTTTAAAAACATGAATATTCAACATTTAGAACTAACCTTGTTTCCAGAAGGAGAGCTTTGGGGGGGGGGGGGGGGGGTAGTGTTGTTTTTTTCTTGTCTGCGCTGATACACCGGCTCATTTAGCGGTACATTTTGGGTCACCATGGGTAATAGCAATTTTTGGTTGCGCTCGCTTGCTTTGGACTCAAGCGTTGTCCATACACAGTACTTTCAGTAACTGTGGGCTGAATTTTGCGTTCGGATTAGCTTTCCCTATTATCAGAATCCCTCTTCATCAGGTCAACCCACTCCGACTTTAGAGGTACTAGTAATTTACGTCCCCTAGTCAAGGACGAAAAGTCAACGTTTTAGTTCAACTGTCCGGTGTAGGCGTGAACCTCTTACCTCGGCATCAACCCACCGGATGTTTAAGAACGCACTAGAAGTTTAAAAGCGAGCGATCTTATCCATTCGGTCATGCTAACCTCAGCACTTGATAATGATAAAGTTATAAACCACAAAATCCAGCAGGCTGAAAAAAGTTCCGTTCACTGCTCCAAATTCTGCAAACACATTTCGAAGTTTTTGTACACCCATGTATTCTGGAACAGAGCTTAAAGAAATGATTCCAGATCTGTCTTCCTGTTTCTTTAGGTTTATGTTTTTTATTTTTTTTCTTGGCAGATTCCCGTTCAACTTCTAGTTCGTAAATAGTAATTTTAGGCTTCGTTGCTTCATACCAACATCTGACAAGTCACCACACACATATGACAGGCGTTACATGTAGCAACAACGGATTTTGATACTGGCCATTTATTTTGTCTAATTTAGACCGGAAGAAGAGGTTCAGCTCGCGCTTAAACTTCCAGTGCGCTGATGTTGGAGCTAAAGCTTCATGTAAGCTATCCAACCAAGATCGACGCCATCTTTACCGTCTCGTGCCGGGCCAACAAGCCATCCTGTCAAATAGGAACAGCGAACCTGAGTAATGTTTCCTTCTAATAATTAGTATTCCATATTTCCGTAATGAAATATTACGCAATGCCCGTAATACTTCTAATGTTCAGTATTCCAGATTAATGTAATGTTTCCTTCTAATGATTAGTATTTCATATTACTGTAATGTTTCCTTCTAATAATTAGTATTCCATAGTTATGTAATATTTATAATTAGTATTCCATAGTTATGTAATATTTTCTTCTAATATTTAGTATTCCACTTTCCTGTAATGTTTACTTCGAACATTTAGTATTCAATTTTCCTGTAATGTTTACTTCGAACATTTAGTATTCCATATTAATGTAATGTTTCCTTCTAATATTTAGTATTTCATATTCCTGTAATGTTTCCTTCTAATATTTAGTATTTCATATTACTGTAATGTTTCCTTCTAATATTTAGTATTCCATATTCCTGTAATGCTTTCTTCCAATATTTAGTATTCCATATTACTGTAATATTTCCTTCCAATATGAAGTATTCCGTATTACTGTAACCCGGTCTCTCTGACCTAGGTGTTAGCGAATTTCTCCGTAATCCCGTTTATCCACGTTAGCAAACGCAGCTGCGCGAGAATTGGTAGCGGTTCTCGCCGGGGCCCGTTACTTACGGGATATGTGAGCGGCCGCTCAAAAAGCAATAGCAAACTACTGAGCGTAATCTTGCAAAGAAATCATCAACAGCGGTAAAATGCTGGTGTTGTCAGCGATGTCCCGTGATAGGATGTGCGAAAAAAAAATATTACTGTAATGTTTACTTCTAATATTTAGTATTCCATATTACAGTAATGTTTCCTTCCAATACTTAGTATTCCATATTACTGTAATGTTTCCTTCCAATATTTAGTATTCCATATTACTGTAATGTTTCCTTCCAATATTTACTATGCCATATTACTGTAATGTGTTCTTCAATTGTTTAGTATTTCATATTACTGTAATGTTTCCTTCTATTATTTCGCATTCCATATTAGTGTAATGTTTTCTTCTAATAATTAGTATTATTCATATTTCTATAATGCTACTTTCTAACAACAACAAAAAAAGTATTATTCGTATTTCTGTAATATTTCCTTCTAGCAATTAGTATTATCCGTATTCCCACTACGCTTTCCTCAAGTAATTAGTATTCTCCGTATTCCTACCATGCACCTTCCAACAATTAATATTATATGTATCCCTTAGTGTTGTCTTCTATTCATTAAGCATTTGATAAAGTATGGAAGGAAGGACTGAAAGTAAAACAGCAAAAATGGATGTTTGTGGGGAAATGTATAAATGGATCAGCCACTACCTTGAGAACATAACTGCCAGGACAAAAGTACAAGGACAAACCAGCAAAATGATGCTGTTGGAGCAAGGTGTCCCACAAGGTTCTTTCACCAACATTATTCCTAGCATATATAAATGACATCACAGAAAATTTTTCAGCCAGAGTACACACATCCTCCTTTGCAGATGACCTAGCCCAACATCTGCAGAATATATTAGTACAGCTAACAGCAGAATACAGCAAGCTTTATTAGCGCTAGAGGACTGGTCAAAATCATGGCTAGTGAAGATAAGTGAGGAGAAAACAACATGCACAGTGTTCTCCCTCTCAAATAAAACTCAGCAACCTAGGTTGGTATTAAATGGAAAAAGATTGCGCCATGAAGAAAATCCAAACTATCTGGGAGTCACCTTTGATCGTCGCCTGACCGGGAAGACACAGGTTGAGAAAAATCGAACAAGAGCAAGGCAAAGAATGGCAATCATGAAAAAGCTTGCTGGTACAACGTGGGGAGCAGATGAGAAGGTTCTCAAGAAGTTATATACTGGACGGGTGAGGCCAGTACTGGAATATGGCATTGCAGCTTGGGCAACAGCAGCTAAGTCAAACTTTAACAAAAATCAAGGAATGCGAATCATAACTGGAAGCCTGAAGACAACGCCTATTAATGAACTAGAAAAGATCACTTGTTTACAACCAATGCAGGATAGAAGACATAGCAGAGCCCAGCAAAATGCAGAAACATTCAGAAGATTGACAGACCACCCTATGTATAACAGGTTTAATGGTTTTGGAAAGGGAAGACTGAAGCGTGGCAACTTTGTAGAAACCGCAAAACGAAAGATTAGGGCAGATCCCACACTCAACATATTAACAGTGAAACCCATTTACAATGCAGGCAAGTTTACAGCTTGGAGACAGCAGCAACTGCCTGAGATGATAGAAAACATTCCTGGTATTGAGAAAAAGAACACTCAGAATGAAACCGAAAGAAGAAAAATAACCCTAAACTACATAAAAGAACATTACCCAAGCAGCAATTGGACCCATGCATATACAGATGGATCAGCCAAAAATTCAATAGAAAATGGAGGAGGAGGAATTCTCCTAAATTTAAAACAATGGAATGAAAAAAAAAAACACAGTCAGTGGCAACTGGACAATTTTCAAGTAACTTCAAAACGGAGGTAGAGGCTTTGAAAACTGCAGCAGAAATGCTCTTGATGGAGGAAAATAAAGAGAAGCAAATAGCTATCTTCACAGATGCAAATTCAGCTGTCTCAATGCTGAAGAGCAAAAACAGCACATAACTAGCTGACCTAAGAGCAGCACTCCATGGTCTATGCCAGAAATCCAAAAAAGTTGTAATACAGTGGATCCCATCACAATGCAGTATACCTGGAAATGAAGAGGCTGACAGACTAGCAAAAGAGGGTAGACGACTACCACAACCTGACATAGACATAACCTATAATGAGGCAAAGAGGTTTATAAAAAGCACTTTTAGAGCCAAATGGGAATCAGAACATCCAGGCCACCGGAAGGATGATGCATATTACAAACTCGACCGAAGAGAACAAGTAGCAATCTTCAGACTCCACACAAGACATAACAGGCTGAAATACCACTTGTTCAATAAACTAAAGATAGGAGATATCGATGAATGTAATTGTGGAACTGGTAAAATGACAGCTAAACATTTGCTGCAGGAGTGCCCAATATATGCAGAACAGAGAAAGATATTTTGGCCCACACCTGCTTCATTTGAGGACAAGCTCTATGGACATATCAACCAGCTCAAGTTAACTGCAGCTTACTTTAACTACATTCAGGTTGACATTTAAAGGTGCATGAAGAAGTATTTAGACTGCCACACTTCATACCACAGGCATGTCGGTTACACAAGCCTCCCAGAGGCATGAAATGGAATATTGCTTGGATAGCAAATCCATTACGTGGAAAGTCCGAATCGAAAGCTCACTGTGTGGATGTCATCTGCAGACTGCATTCTTCCGGCTTCCGGAAGAACAGCCTATGGTGAACGGAAGGCCCAATATACGGAAGTGAGGCTAAGCAGCCATGTGCAGGACGTGACGATTCCTTGGGTGAGCCGAGTACCAGAGCGCTGTGTGTTGGCTCTGCAATTATGGAAGCCTCGTTGGATGGACCAGCTGGGATGGGAGATAACACCACAACAGTGAGAGTCAAACGTCCTAAGAAACCCCCGGGAAGGTTAACCCGGTCAACAAATGCCCGCAGAAGTCGGATGTGTCGGCCTAACGGCGCAAGACCACAGCTCTGCTGTAAAGAGGCACAAAGCAATCGCGTCCGAAAATAAAACTCCGGATTAACGCAGAAGAAGAAGAAGTATTATCCGCGTGTACTTACTGTCCCCTTCCAATAACCGATGTTTATCGGCATTCATGCAATGTTTTTTTGTGTGCTAAGAACTCTTTTCAAAGCATTCACGTAATTTGTTCTTCAAATAAGTGGCAGTTAACCATGTTCATCTGTTCTGTCCTCTCACTACTTCTGTTTTTATTTACTTTACATCCCCGCCAACTGTTTCACCAACATTTGTCAAATTTGCAGAAAATTCGTTCGGGCACGAAAGAGCAACACGGCCACGAGAAATAACCTCACAAAACACTAACTCTCTTCACACATCTCCACTCACACAGTCCTACCCAGCTTCTAAGTGCCCTCACTTTCCCTGTCTTTACCTCTCACACATGCTGTGTCATAAAATCCTCCGCTGATTTAACAGGATCCCTCTTTACCCCCTACACGGACAATCCGCAGGGTTCTTTTGTTTTTCCTGTAGCTGAGACCAGAAATCGGATCATAATGGGTTTTCGACCAGTCAATTATACGTCATTGTCTGAAGCCTCTATCTGACAGGCAACACACGGAAAATAAACCAGAGAATACCAGCCTTGAGAAGCCACTATGTAGAATATCACATGACCATGCCTCTATGGATTAATGTAGAAGAGAGTGGCTAAGTACTGTGTCATATGGCCATTTCTCCATACATTACAGTAAAAGTTAAAAAGTTATTGCATATCCTTTACATGACGTTGCAGTCAACACCAGCATTTTTTGCTATTGTGATTTCTTGGCAAGTTTACATTCAGTAGTTTGCCATTGCTTTCTGAACGACTGACACCTATACCATTTCATTAAAAAAACGCAACGCGGTCTGCTGCCAAATTGCGCGCAGATGTGTTTCGAACGCGGGTATGCGGGATCACATGCCTCTTGGAGTAGAAGAGGGTGACTAAGTAAACTGTCATGTGACAATCTTTCTATGCGTTAGAGTATAGACACTGGTTGAGTAAACTGTCAAATGACAACGATCCTTTAAAAAAAACTAGCCTAAACCTTGGAGTGCTCGAGAGTAAATAGATTGTGACATGATCATAATCCTATACTTTAGAGTAGAAGAGAACAACTAAGTAACATGTCACATGATCATTGCTTCACAGAGTAATGAAGACTGGCTGAGTAAATTATCATATGACCATGATTCTTCTTCTTCTTCTTCTTCGTTCATCCGGAGTTTTTTTTCGGATGTGATTGCGTTGTGCCTGTTTACAGCAGAGCTGCGTTCTTGCGCCGTTAGGCCGACACATCCGACTTCTGCGGTGACCATGATTCTATATGCCAGAGTAGAAAAGAGTGATTAAGTAAACTGCCACATGACAATGCTTCTATACTTTAGAGTAGAAGAGAATGACTAAGTAAACTGTAGAATGACGACGATTCTATATTTTAGAGTAAACGAGAGCGACTAAGTAAACTATAGTATGACAATGATTCGATACATTAGAGTAAAAGAGAGTGACCAAGTAAACAGCCAATATTAGAGTTTAAGAGAGCGGCTAAGTAAACTGTCATATGGCTATGTTTCTATGCCTTAGAGTAGATCTGGGTGACTAAATAAACTGTCATGTGACAATGCTTCTATACATTAGACATAATGAGACTAAGTAACGTGTCGCATGACCATGATCCTTCTTAGAGTAGAGGAGATTAACTAAGGAAATTGGCACATAACCAAGTCATAACCTTAGTAGACAGTAAGTCAAACAAGTCAAGGACCCTTTCCACACGAGTTAAAGCGCACTGGGTATATGGTGCTATAGTCTTACTTTTTTCTGCCCCAATATAAAATTCCATATCTCAGTAACCAACTGAGGGAAAATGATGAGATTTAGCATATAACCTTATCATTATGTACACTCAACTAAAAAAAAATTTGTTCTGGAGATTGTACATCAGATTTCAAAGTTTGTTTATATGCGGTATATAATTTACGGGTCAGAGATGAAGTGCACATTATTAAATGTATTACGTCTTCACACGGAAACATTAGCGTTGAATAGTTAATTTTCTCGTGGGACATGGAATTGGCCTTATGACAAGAGCCTCGCGTAG
>OY992882.1:94921930-94936930 GCA_963921405.1 Cepaea hortensis | reverse complement strand
AGTGACTTATGAGAGTATAGACCCGGTCGCTCAGAAAGTCGTGACGTGCTGATGAGCGTAATCTAGCCTAGGAATCAACATACAGCTGAAAGATGCTGATGTTGACCGCAATATCCTGAAACAGGATGGAAACGCTGGGGAAAAAAATATTTTAGGCTGGGTCAACCTGGAAGCTTTACTTCCCCAGACATTCTCGGTAACCATTTTAGGCTGGGTCAATCTGGAAGGTTTACTTCCCCAGACATTCTTGGTAACCATTTTAGGCTGGGTCAACCTGGAAGCTTCACTTCCCCAGACATTCTTGAAAACGGCTGGGTCAACCTGGAAGCTTCACTTCCCCAGACATTCTTGGTAACCATTTTAGGCTGGGTCAACCTGGAAGCTTTACTTCCCCAGACATTCTTGGTAACCATTTTAGGCTGGGTCAACCTGGAAGCTTTACTTCCCCAGACATTCTTGGTAACCATTTTAGGCTGGGTCAACCTGGAAGCTTTACTTCCCCAGACATTCTTGGTAACCATTTTAGGCTGGGTCAACTTGGAAGCTTTACTTCCCCAGACATTCTTGGTAACCATTTTAGGCTGGGTCAACCTGGAAGCTTTACTTCCCCAGACATTCTTGGTAACCATTTTAGGCTGGGTCAACCTGGAAGCTTTACTTTCCCGGACATTCTCGGTTACCATTTTAGGCTGGGTCAACCTGGAAGCTTTACTTCCCCAGACACTCTTGGTAACCATTTTAGGCTGGGTCAAATATGGAAGCCCAGGTTATTTTTGTACTTCCCCAGACATTCTTGGTAACCATTTTAGGCTGGGTCAACCTGGAAGCTTCACTTCCCCAGACACTCTTCGTAACAATTTTAGGCTGGGTCAACCTGGAAGATTCACTTCCCCAGACATTCTTGGTAACCATTTTAGGCTGGGTCAACCTGGAAGCTTCACTTCCCCAGACATTCTTGGTAACCATTTTAGGCTGGGTCAACCTAGAAGCTTCACTTCCCCAGACATTCTTGGTAACCATTTCAGGCTGGGTCAACCTGGAAGCTTCACTTCCCCAGACATTCTTGGTAACCATATTAGGCTGGGTCAACCTGGAAGTTTTACTTCCCCAGACATTCTTGGTAACCATTTTAAGCTGGGTCAACCTGGAAGTTTTACTTCCCCAGACATTCTTGGTAACCATTTTAGGCTGGGTCAACCTGGAAGTTTTACTTCCCCAGACATTCATGGTAACCATTTTAGGCTGGGTCAGTCTGGAAGTTTTACTTCCCCAGACATTCTTGGTAACCATTTTAGGCTGGGTCAACCTGGAAGTTTTACTTCTCCAGACATTCTCGGTAACCATTTTAGGCTGGGTCAATCTGGAAGGTTTACTTCCCCAGACATTCTTGGTAACCATTTTAGGCTGGGTCAACCTGGAAGTTTTACTTCCCCGGACATTCTCGGTTACCATTTTAGGCTGGGTCAACCTGGAAGTTTTACTTCCCCAGACATTCTTGGTAACCATTTTAGGCTGGGTCAACCTGGAAGGTTTACTTCCCCGGACATTCTCGGTTACCATTTTAGGCTGGGTCAACCTGGAAGTTTTACTTCCCCAGACATTCTCGGTAACCATTTTAGGCTGGGTCAATCTGGAAGGTTTACTTCCCCAGACATTCTTGGTAATCATTTTAGGCTGGGTCAACCTGGAAGTTTTACTTCCCCAGACATTCTTGGTAACCATTTTAGGCTGGGTCAACCTGGAAGTTTTACTTCCCCAGACATTCTTCGTAACCATTTTAGGCTGGATCAACCTGGAAGTTTTACTTCCCCAGACATTCTCGGTAACCATTTTAGGCTGGGTCAATCTGGAAGTTTTACTTCCCCAGACATTTTTGGTAACCATTTAGGCTGGGTCAACCTGGAAGTTTTACTTCCCCAGACATTTTTGGTAACCATTTTAGGCTGGGTCAACCTGGAAGTTTTACTTCCCCAGACATTCTTGGTAACCATTTTAGGCTGGGTCAAACTGGAAGTTTTACTTCCCCAGTCATTCTTGGTAACAATTTTAGGCTGGGTCAACCTGGAAGCTTTACTTCCAAAGACATTTTTGATAACCATTTTAGGCTGGGCCGGCTCCCTGGCCGAGAGGTTAGCAGCTTTCTCCGTAATCCCGAATACTCTCGTGGTTGACGTGAGTGCACGAGAATTGGAAGCGGTTCGAGTCGCACCAGTGACTTATGAGAGTATAGACCCGGTCGCTCAGAAAGTCGTGACGTGCTGATGAGCGTAATCTAGCCTAGGAATCAACATACAGCTGAAAGATGCTGATGTTGACCGCAATATCCTGAAACAGGATGGAAACGCTGGGGAAAAAAATATTTTAGGCTGGGTCAACCTGGAAGCTTTACTTCCCCAGACATTCTCGGTAACCATTTTAGGCTGGGTCAATCTGGAAGGTTTACTTCCCCAGACATTCTTGGTAACCATTTTAGGCTGGGTCAACCTGGAAGCTTCACTTCCCCAGACATTCTCGGTTACCATTTTAGGCTGGGTCAACCTGGAAGTTTTACTTCCCCAGACATTCTTGGTAACCATTTTAGGCTGGGTCAACCTGGAAGTTTTACTTCCCCAGACATTCTTGGTAACTATTTTAGGCTGGGTCAACCTGGAAGTTTTACTTCCCCAGACATTCTTGGTAACCATTTTAGGCTGGGTCAAATATGGAAGCCCAGGTTATTTTTGTACTTCCCCAGACATTCTTGGTAACCATTTTAGGCTGGGTCAACCAGGAAGTTTTACTTCCCCAGACATTCTTGGTAACCATTTTAGGCTGGGTCAACAGGACGCCCCGGTAAATTTGTTTGTTTCCATCCGAATTCGCCCAGCTGCGGATGGAAACCATGATTGTGCCAGCGTCTAGCCGCTCTGCTACCACGGTTCCTATGCTGTGTACATAATGATTGACAGTAACTACTGTCTGGAGCATACAGAGATAACGCTCTCTTCAAACAACAGCCCACTAAACAAACTATTATTACGCAACACACAAATATTAGCCTCCCTGTAGTTTGCCATCAAGTTGATTATTAACCCTTTCCTGACTTCAATCACTCCAGTTCCGGCCATCCGTATTATATCGACAACCAAGACGTAACCATTTCCGATTTGCCCCAAACACGAATGAGTTATTTTGTAGCGCTAACGTAGCTACTCCTCTCAACCCTCACACAGACACTAGCCCCTGGGCACCAAGGGGAATACCGAGCGCCGTTCCCTGCAGAGCTCAATCATAAACGAAATTACGCATCCACGAGAATTATCGTAGTACTGACTTCGGGACAATATGTAGTGGGGTGTGGGGGGGGGGGGGGTGGGGGTGGGGGGGGGGGAGAGACTATGTCACTTCAGGGTAACAGAGGCATGGGGGAGAAAACTGTGTCCAGGACAGGAGACAGAAGCTTCCAATCAAGTTCCATTCTGCTTGGTTGCCTCTCTGGGGGGAGCTAAACTAGGATGTTCTAGAACAACCATCACGAACTCTCTGATTCCTGTGTATGGATCTCAAGGGAGTGCTGGCCCACGGGTCGTTTCATATATCGGGGTCTGGACGTAATCAAAGGAGGGGATTTACTGTATACACACAAGTGAATTTTACAAGGACAAGGCGAAAGCTGCGGGGACTACTCCAGACAGACGTGCAAAATAAGTAAATAATGGCTTTAACTCATTAGAAAGCAAGAAGGGGGGGGGGGGGAGGGGGGGTTACAGTACGAGCCCCACTTTACGATGCTTCGCACTCACACTTCCTCTACTTCTTATGGTGCGTGTTCGTCCATATCTTCCTATCACGTGTGTGCCAATTGTGTCCGTTACAAAAGTCGCCGAAGTTAAAAAAATGGACTATCATTCTGAGCCGGTGATAGACCCGACTATAACTTCTCCTTGAGGTTGAACAGGGTATGGGGTAATGGTAAAATCGAAAATGACATAGTGGGGTGGTTATACCACTCTCCCGCTCAAACATACCTCATCTACGTGATCCAATCTGGTCAAAGGTCCGATCTAAGCACCAGCGGGGAAACAGCGTGCCCTGTTCTCATTTACCTGCCATCCCACAGAATTGTGTGACTTACTGATTGACTCTCCCCCTAACTTTTTCTACCCAGCTATGCACCGCTTTACGGGACAAACATTTGTCAGCATAAACACTGAAAACCCACCTTGGCGGGAGACATTTCGCGAATGAGCCGAAGTTGAATGTGAAGTGAAAACGAGGTTTAGAAAACAGAGCACCGCAGTTCTATGCAGCGGGTTTGGGAGGACTAATAAAACGATGGGATAAGTGCATCAATGTTGGTGGAAATTACGTTGAGAAATAAAGAGACAATGTATGTATAAAAATAAACTGGTTTCAAGTTGTTACCATATTTAGTTATTTTTCTACAGCCATTTGTGGCTTCCTTATTGACTTCCCCTTGCAATTCTATGGCAATATAAAATATAACAAACAGCGTTGGTGGAGATTTTGCAGAGAAACAACACAGAAACAATACACATCGGAAATTGCGAGAACTTTGTGAATAGTCATTTATGAATAGGAAAAATGCTGGCTATTTTGTTAGAAAGACCGATTTATCGTTTCTTCTTTGTGTTGAAGGCTGATGAAAACATTCGGAATTGTGCAGAAACGTAGCCAAGACTTGGGTGTTGCAATGCGGCTGAATATGCCAGAATTGCTTTCATACATTGCGGGCGCGTTCATCTAACGGTTGGAAATAGAAAATACAAACAGTTAGCTATGTGTATATCCTGTGAAAAGATGAGACATACTAAACACGGACACAGTGTCCATACCTTACAACGGACTACATACAGGTGAACATAAATCACAGAGTGAAAATCCTCCCAAAAAATTGACAATCCCAAAACTATATACTAATATACTAATAAAATAAACATAAGTATTATATGATACAACCGACGTTTCGATTATATAAATCTTCATCAGGGACGGGACAACACAGACAGATCTAAATAAACAACAAAAAATTATAATGTAATATCAAAACACAACTGCGTCGCTGTCAAGACAACACAAAAACGATTAGAACATGGCGCTGGCAATGGCATGAGCTCGGTCGGACGAGGTCTCGCTACTTCGGCTTAACGTTCGATACGGGAGGGAAGGACTGGACATCTATATCTCCGTGCATTCAGGTCCCTGCTGTGGGACTGGGTTGGTGGTCTCGTAAACATATACAAACTCTACTCGATATGCCTCCCAAACATAATGTATTATGAATGGCACCACAGAGTTGAGATCTAGAAGGCAAATGGGACGCCGGGTTGGTAAAGTTTGAGAACCACCGTGTTACAGTGGCAAGATAACTTAAAGATGACACGAGAGGTCAAAAGAAGAAGCAAGCGGGGGAAAAACAAAGATGAGAAACTGCTCTCCGCTCAACAAGCCAAATGAGCACTTCAGATTACCCAGAGGCCTCCAGTACCACATAGGACAAAATATTCAATTTCCACTTCAAGATACAAATAAAATCACTCAATCTCTCGCAATCTCCTACACTCCGTCCCTCACATCAAGACAACCCTCATCGACACAAGTCATCTATTTGTTCTCATGCCACGACCTGTATCATCTTCTTCTCTTGCCTCCTTATGTTCTTCCATATTTGATCGTCGTTAAACACGGGATCCCTCCGCCACAGAAACTCCCCTGTAGTGCTTCAACTCTCGGGTTAACAGATTAAACGACCTCGGTACCGCCAAGACTATGCCAACAAATACCTCGTCTGATTAATCCCGCCCGTACAACAGACTCAGGCCCGCGTGAGCGCTCGTGACTGTCGGTAAATACAGCATTTTAAACTCTGAGACTACATGAGGTTTTCTCCCACGTTTGATCGGAATTTTGTTTATACTGCTTAAAGGGTGATTACTTCCAGGATTCCGTCAAAATTGTTGTATAATGTGATACGTGATTGTAATGGGTATGTTTAAACATTATAACCATGATAATAAGAAACAAAAGGCTGGATTCAGCTAAGAGAAAGTTAATTACATACCCTTTACAGGACATTGCAGTCAACCCCAGCAATTTTTTGGCTGTTTGTGATTTCTTGGCAAGTTTATGTCCAGTAGTTTGCTGCTACTACTTTCTGAACGACCTGCACTCATATTATTGTATTAAAACAAGCGAAAGACGTTCTGCTTCCAAATAGCCAGCAGCTGTGTTTCGAACGTCTTGACAATAAAATTTTCATCCCAACATTCGTCTCAACAATAACATCTGCATCTCAACATTCGTCTCAACAAGAACATCTCCATCTCAACATTCGTCTCAACAAGAACATCTCCATCTCAACATTCTTCTCAACAAGAACATCTCCACATTCTGCTTTGTCAACGGGTTGATGTGAATCCCTTCTAGTCGCTCCCCTCAACCACCTTGTCTGCTGTGTACTTTAATATCAACAGGCTCCCCGGGAAGGTTAACCCGGTCAACAAATGCCCGCAGAAGTCGGATGTGTCGGCCTAACGGCGCAAGAACGCAGCTCTGTTGTAAACAGGCACAACGCAGTCACATCCGGAAAAAAAAACTCCGGATGAACGCAGAAGAAGAAGATATCAACAGGCTTATAAAGATGACAATACTGTATATACAACAGTGTTTAGTGTTAGAAGTTGTACAACACAGAAGTTGTTAAGATCAAAGAGTTCTGCAGGCTGGCGAGACATGGAAAAGGAGAGGGAGAGAGAGAGAGAGAGAGAGAGAGAGAGAGAGAGAGAGAGAGAGAGAGAGAGAGAGAGAGAGAGAGAGAGAGTAGTTATTATTAAGTTTTAAAGCAATGGACATAAAAAAGAAGTAGTGGTTTGCGGAGACGAAAAAAAAAAAGGCTTAGATGAAATGACAGAGAAAAAATAACAATGAAGATCTATTAACATTAAAAAGGCTTAGATGGAATTACAGAGTAAAATAACAAATGTAAAACTTGTGAACTACGAGGGTGCTTCAAATTAAAACTAAATATTTTTTTCCCCCGAATATATTCTGAAAAAGTAAAGAAAGAATTTATAATTGTTCGATGTAGTCACCACTGCATTCAATGCAAGTCCTCCAGCGCCGATAAAGTGCTTGGATTCCTGAGAAAACAATTCTCTGGTCGTGTGTGCTGTACCTCTTCGTTGAATCGAAAAGTCTGTCACAGGAGTCACGCCGTTTTGATACTTTCTATTCCACGCTTACACTTGTTGAACCGACAGACATGCATCACCATATTGAACATTAATTCGCCGATGAATTTCTATAGGATTCATTCTTCACTTTAAAACACACACAAAAACGGATAACATAACACTGCTCCTCTTTGGTGCATGTCAAAAGTGCGACGGTCGTATTTCCACTGTCCTTATGACGTCATGGTGTTCTTCTGCACTATGATGTCGTGTGCTTAACACTCTTGAAGCCTTAGCAACAATATTGACAGGTTGCAATACAATGGCGTAGTTATCGTAATTTCTATCACACTTTTAAGGTTTTCATTTCAATCCCCTCGTAAATCATCTTCATCATCAAATGCCATGCCGATAGGCGTGGGCGATCATGGTTCGCCGTCTCACACGGTCACCACAGTCTCGAATCAGGTCTGTGTTCTTGTCCCGACCATGCCAAACTGTCAAACCATCAAGGTATTTATCTCTGTGTCTTCCTAATTAATGCTCTCTCCCCATCAGGCTTGCCAGTTGTCACTAAATTTTCAAGGCCATTTCTCCTCATAATGTGTCCAAAACATCTTGACGTTCTACGAACAATTTCTTTAATCAATCTCCGTTTTTCATTTGTCTCTTGAAGGATTGTCCCGTTTGATTTTCAGTCAGTCCGTAAATAGCAAAAACAATATATGTAAAACAAGACTCGAGGAAAAGACATACATCTAGAGACGGAGAAATCGGTTACTAAGTCGGACGCTCCTACTGACAGCCACAGGACCAAGGGAATACATGAAGATCACGCAGAGATGATTAGAACAAGATGTGAGTAAAATTGGAATGACATTGAACACTGAAGTGGAATAATAAGAAACCAGGGATAAAATCGCTAAGGGCAAATGTTCTACATTAAGATACAGAAGAAGAGAAATGCCAAATAACAGGAAAACAGTTCTTATTACTATCGTGAAGAGACGCTGTTTAAAACCCGTTAACTATCATAAAGTCGCCTAGCGAAATTTCAATCTTCATAATCATTTACTGCCGTGTTAGAATAACCGAGTTGGGCACGAGACTGCGTGTCCTCTTGCAATAACCAACCATTTATAGAGACACGAGACGGTAATCAATGTGGCTGTACAGTACTGATGTTATGCTATGTTGCGTTGTGGGATGTTATGTTACATGTGTTATGTTAAGTTATGTTATGTTATGTTACGTTGTTATGCTATGTTACGTTGTGGGATGTTATGTTATGCTATGTTGCGTTGTGGGATGTTATGTTACAGTTGTTTTATGTTATGTTACGTTGTTATGTTATGTTGTTATGCTATGTTACGTTGCTATGTTATGTTATGTTACGTTGTTATGTTATGTTATGTTACGTATTATGCTATGTTACGTTGCTATGTTATGTTACGTTGTTATGTTATGTTATGTTGTTTTATTATGTTATATTATGTTATATAATGTTATGTTATGTTAATGTTATGTAATGTTATATTATGACTAACGACTTCGTTGCAAACTGGGAATTCCCAATAACATACATGACATGAAGAAAATAATTTGACTTTTCTGACCAAACTAAAGTCAATCTTCATAAGGACGACGTCAACAACACCAACAACACCAACAACAACAACAACAACAACAACAACAACAACAACAACAACAAACATGTCCCGTAGCAGGACCCTCCAAATGGTCTGTGAAGTATTGGTGTAATTAAATTTTATAGAACTCAATGCACGGAGTAATAGGTGGCCAGTCTCTCCTTGACTTAGAGAACGATGAGCGCAGGCGTCGAAACCCACGTGCGACCGCACTCATGACATTACCATCGAAATCTCGTATCCACTCCGCCAACGCTCCCGTTTCACTGGGATAAGCATGGGAATTAACTCCGCGAAAGCATGGGAATAAACTAAAGTCTTAAAAGTCGAGAGGATCCACTTCATTACACCGGGGTTTATCCCATATGGCTCGGTCTCTTTCCGCAGGGCGGCCTGTCGAAAGCATCGCACAAAGCACGAACTCCGTAGCTCTAGCGACGACCCTCGGGAGTCTCCTAGAAAACTACACCTTTGAACCGAATGGCGTAGTCTGGTATTTTTAATAATAAGTAATTAATACGTGGTATTTTTAAAAGAAGGGTGTCTCTCGGCGAACCGATACCGAAAAAGAATGAACACAAGATATAGTGTACTAGCCACTATGTTTGAATAGACAAAACAGTTTTATTTACGAAGGGTCTCAGGGCAAAACGCACATTTCGACAAATATTTTTTAACAACGGAGACAGCAATAAAAGAATACTATCAAGCACATCAAAATCACACAAATGTAATCCACATGTTTCAATAAATGCACAAACAAAGTCCTAAGTCAGAGGTTCTCAACCTTTTTTGACCCGTGCCCCCCTTCACCATACTTTCAGAACGTCATTTCCCCCCCCCCCCCCCCCCCCCCGTTTCGTATTTCTTACCTACAAATGTGGCGCGTGCCCCCCTTCACCATATTTTCAGAACGTCATTCCCCCCTTTCATATTTCCTACCTAAAAATCCCGCCCCCGCCCCTACACAGTATACGTAATAATGGAAGCTAAATTTAATAGCGAATACTAAACCAAGCCTAGACGTCCACATAAAACGTGATTTGTGGGTCTTTATTACTTTATAAAATGAATTTTAGAAGGGTGAGACGTACAGAACCGTACAATTTGAAGGGGAAAACAATATCAAGTAATCGGTTCTTGTAGTAACCCTAATACTCCCCCCTACGGGGGGGGGGGGGGGGGGAGATTCCCCACCGGTTGAGAACCACTGTCCTAAGTTCATTAGGTTTTTTTTTGGGGGGGGGGAGGGAGGGGGGGGGGGGGGGTTTCCTGTAAATCGCCCGGTATACTTTGAAGTAAACTGAACAGTTCCGGGAAATATATAGACAATAAGCTGACGATCGTAAATTTCATTTATTTTCTCAAGGGATGCTATTGGTTTTACTCGCTCGATTTGAACTCAAGCGTATTCCACACACGTGCTACTACTTCTAACAAACTGGGCTGACTTTTCCGTCTGGGATAGCTTTCCCTATTATCAGTGCCCCTCGCCCTCAGGCGATTTCCACTCCGACTTCAAGGATACCTGTAATTTACGTGCTCAAGTCAAGGGCGAGAAGTCAACATTTAAGTACAACTATCCGGTGTAGGGGTTGAACCCGCGTCTACGGTATCAGCACACCGGGTGTTTAAGACCGTTCGACCACGCAGCCCGCCATGGTGTTATAGCGCTGAAAGCTTCCAGGGATGCTTTTCTGGTGTTGTTGAACTCTGTGCACCCCAGTTGTTATTCTTGTAAGACTTGAAGACTTTGAGACCTGGTAATGAACTGATGTTCATCTCGGCAGGCAAGCAACTCAGAAATTCCACATATGGCCGTGATCCCTAAGGGCTCATAGGTCAAGACCTGCTTGGCGTCATCGTGGAGAATTGTTCTTCTTCATTCTTCCTTCTATGAAGTATGTGAAAGATAGTTAAGCACCTCAGAGCGTGTCTCCGACTTCGGCGTGTATTTGTGTCAGGTTGTCTTCATTAAACAGATTCCACCCATGGCAAAGGGTTCTGTGACACTGACATTACCATATCTACCTGTGATGAGAAGAGAGACATTGGAGAACATCGTGACAACTGGAAAGATCGAGGGGAAGAGAGGCAGAGGCAGACCAAGATAAATGATGCTTGATGGACTGAGGCGGTGGCATGGAGGAATATCATCAGCAGGGTTGATCATGAAAGCCTACGCCAGCTGGCAGGACACTTGATGATGATGATGACGTGTGGGTAGGCTGTTTTCTCTGTCCGGATTGCGGAATTATGGCCTACTCTTTGCGATTTCCCACAGCCGTGGGATTTTTTACGCGCACAACTTGCACGCTGGGAGACACCTGTTGTTGTTTTTTTCCGTATCCGATAAGGCTAGGTGTCCAACCACACTACCCAAGAAACGGAAATTAACTTCTTAGCGACAGCTTCCCCGATAGTGGTAAACTGATGTGACTCCCTTATAGTCTCCTGGAGTGCAAAGTTTGCCTCGGCAGGCTTCATCACAGCAGCAGAGACTATGATCGATCCTGCTTTAGTTAGCCAAACCAGTGACTGCCCGGAATGTCCCACAGACCAGTGTTTGCCCAGGATGTCCCACAGAATAGTGACTGCCCAGGATGTCCCACAGACTAACGACTGCTCAGGGCGTCCCACAGACTAGTGTCTGTCCAGGATGTCCCACGGACCAGTGTCTGCCCAGGATGTCCCACAGACCAGTGTCTGCCCAGGATGTCCCACAGACTAGTGACTGCCCATGATGTCCCACGGACCAGTGTCTGCCCAGGATGTTCCACAGATTAGTGTCTGTCCAGGATGTCCAACAGACTAGTGTCTGCCCAGGATGTCCCACAGACTAGTGACAGCCCGGGATGTCCCACAGTCTAGTGGCTGCTCAGAATGTCCCACAGACTAGTGTCTGTCCAGGATGTCCCACAACTAGTGGCTGCCCAGGATGTCCCACAGACTAGTGTCTGTCCAGGATGTCCCACGAACCAGTGTCTGCGCAGAATGTCCAACAGACTAGTGTCTGTCCAGGATGTCCCACGGACCAGTGTCTGCCCAATCGGACCAGTGTCTGCCCAGAATGTCCCACAGACCAGTGTCTGCCCAGGATGTCCCACAGACTAGTGACAGCCCAGGATGTCCCACGGACCAGTGTCTCTCCAGGATGTCCCACAGACTAGTGTCTGTCCAGGATGTCCCACAGACTAGTGACTGCCCAGAATGTCCCACAGACTAGTGTCTCCCCAGGATGTCCCACAGACTAGTGTCTGTCCAGGATGTCCCACAGACTAGTGACTGCCCAGGATGTCCCACAGACTAGTGTCTCCCCAGGATGTCCCACACACCAGTGTCTGCCCAAGATGCCCCACCTGGGGATGAAGAAATGGCATGGTCAGCATAACCTCCGAGTCTGCCACATCATCTCCCCGTCCCCGGGAGTAGAGAACACACGATTTACTGTCTAGAAATCAGGGAGTCCGTCTTCTTGCCCTTTGTTAGACCACCTCCAGTGTATCAGTGTGTAATTACGCTTAACAAAATGGGAAGCAGTGAACACCGTTTGCGTAGTAGCTAGTGCAATTGTCTGCCGGTATTCAAACCCGTTTAGCATCTTGTCTATTCGTCTCCCTATGCCTTTATCAAAACTGATCTTTCCAGTCGTTACGGTGTTTTCCAACGACTCTCTTCTCATGACATTACCAAAGAATATTGTGTGTCTCTTTCTCATAGTTGCATCTAATGTTCTACTTTCAATAAGCTCTCCCAGGCAATCGTTGTTAGATATTTTGGCAAACCAAGGTATTGGCAATATTAGTCTCAGGTGGTCCCTGATGTTCTGGATCAAATCCTTTGATGCCTTTCGCCCATCCCACTGCCTTAGGCCATCAACCACCATTTCTGTTGGCCTGCATCTGCCTTTAATATTGCTGATCTTTTCTGTAACCATATTTTCCAATGCTATCACACTGACGCCATTGTTTATTAGATAATGTTCCATTTTTATTTAGCTGCTAACTCCGTGGCGAAGGAGTTACGGGCTCAAGTCGTAATCCCGCATACCGCGTTCGAAATCACAGCGGCGGACGACTTGGCTGCAGACTGCCTCGCAGTGTTTTTCATAAAACTGGTATGAGTGCCGGTCGTCCAGAAAGCAACGGGAACTATTGAAAGTAAACTTGCCAAGAAATCCCAAACAGCAAAAATAATAATAATAATAATAATAATAATAATAATAATAATAATAATAATAATAATAATAATAATAATAATAATAATAATAATAATGCTGGCATTCACTGCGACGTCCTGCAAATGATATGCAACTAACTTTTTCTTAAGCCTCTTTCAGGCAATTGATGTTAGCTACTTAGGCAGTCTAAGTATCAGCACCATTCGTCTCAGTAACTAGAACACCGGTGAATCCAAGCTCAGCCTAATTCGTTCATTCACAATCCATGATTCACTGCCATACAACAAGAAGTTCTATATAACATCGCAGTACTCTCTGACATTCAATGATAGTCACTTACTGCATTTAACACTTTTCATTTTCTGAAATGCAGCTTTTGATTGTTCTTCTCTTAATCTATGAACACTGTTACAGAACCAACCTATACTTATTGAGCCAGGGTCCAACTGTAGCTCCTCCGCCAACTAATGATGCTTTCCTCCCACGGCCCAAGCCAGTGAAGAGTAATCATTACTATCCCATGATTACTGTTCGGTTACACCAGTTTAACGACTCGCGCTCTGTCCAGGAGATGGTCCGTCAGATCCGGCCACCAACCCGGAAGCTGAAGAAACCAATCAAGCAAGATTATCTAGATCAGACGCGCGCGCTCTGCCAATTTGTTAGGCAGTGTTTAACTGACTGTCGCAGACAGCAAATAACGGCTTAAATGACGTTAAATCTCTCTAGAATTCTTTGACGATTATTGGCTTTCATGCTGAACAGTGTCTATTTTAAAAAAAAAAAAAAAAATAGGCATAAGCCAGTTGTTAAATAAAAACATCATTTATATTTCGGACAATCACAACAGTTCAGTTCCTGACAGTTGCAATCACGGCTGACTGAACAACTTTCATACAGTTCATATCTTTAAAAGCGTTGCGAAGCTTTCACACATACATACACACACACAAAACAAACATCCTAGGATATTTATCTGTCCCCGAACTTTCAGTTAATCTCCATAAATTCAGGGATCCTGTACATTATATTTTTCTACAGCTCATTCCTGACGTCCCACTGGTTTCGCCGATGCGAATTAAAATATAGACATGATCAACTCTGCACAATATAAAGTGCTATCATTATTTCGTCGTGGAAAAATGAAGGAGAGATGGGAGGGGGGGGGAGGGGGGAGGGTGAAGGGGAGGAGACGAGAGAGAAAGAGAGATTCACTGACGGGGTTGTTCCAATGATTGACATTTGTTTACGAAATGTTATGTGGCTGCTTTGTGGCTGTCAAAGAAATCCTTGTGTTTGCATTCCCTCGTCTATCTCTCTCTCTCTCTCTCTCTCTCTCTCTCTCTCTCTCTCTCTCTCTCTCTCTCTCTCTCTCTCTCTCTCTCTCTCTCGCTTACGTTTCTTTCTTTCTTTTTCTCACTCATTCATCTTCTCTTCCCACGTTGTTCATCTCTCTCCACTCTCTTCCTCTCTCGCTCTCTTTTACTTCTTTCGTTTCTCCCTCTTCACATACATCCCCCCCTTTTTTCCACCGTTGTTCATCTCTCTCTCTCTCTCTCTCTCTCTCTCTCTCTCTCTCTCTCTCTCTCTCTCTCTCTCTCTCTCTCTCTCCTCCCCCTCTTTTGTTTCTCACTCTTCGCATTCATCTACTCAATACCAGTTGTTCATCTCTCTCTCTCTCTCTCTCTCTCTCTCTCTCTCTCTCTCTCTCTCTCTCATTCGTTTCTAACTCTGCACATTCATCTTCTGAATAACCGTTGTTCATCTCTCTCTCTCTCTCTCTCTCTCTCTCTCTCTCTCTCTCTCTCTCTCTCTCTCTCTCTCTCTCTCTCTCGTTTCCCCTCCACGTTCATGTTCTCAGCCCACGCTGTCTGGAGAAGGACGTTGATTATATTGAGTCTGTTTACTGCGATATTTGCACTTTCCGACAGTCACATCCGACTTCAGCACACTTCTTTGATTGGGCGAGAATTCTCAAGTAATTACGAATGATAGCAGT
>OY992882.1:94911930-94919430 GCA_963921405.1 Cepaea hortensis | reverse complement strand
GAAGAAGAAGAAAAGAAGAAGAAGAAGAAGAAGAAGAAGAAGAAGAAGAAGAAGAAGAAGACCGACAGCATACAATTCTTTTGTCCGGTCTTTGAGCCACTGGAGAACTACCTTTGCACTTCGTCATCCGTCTCAAACTTTTGATGTTGTTTCAGAGGGCAAAAAAAGGTGAAAATCACGCAAAGTCAAGACAGAACTGTAAGGCAGGTTTGACAGTATATCCCAATTCAATTGGTCCAAAATTTGGCGGCTGTATAGGGTCTCTCGCTGTGGTGCTGAAGAATGACACCTTTAATGTACAGTCGCTGCGCTCATCCTCGATGGATTTATGACCTTTTCAAAAGTATTTACACCATTCAAACACCGATGAACGTGCCACAGTCCCGTCTCCAAACGCACAAGACAGTCGACGATGGATTTCAGCGAGTTGTCAATCTTCTTTCACACAAAAATTGCTATCACAACATGCTACTCTTGCGCTGGAGTCAATTGGTCCGACACCACAGGAAAAGTGCTGACAATAACCCATTCCACCACCAAATGTCAGTTTTATATTGTTTACTTTACTGAACGTAATAATCTTCGTCTTTGGGTTATCCTGACACAATTCGGATAGTTACTGGACCACTCACGTATCTATTGCTTTTATTCTTGTTTTCTCTCAAGTGTTCATCTAATATCTACCTCATTCCTGTCATCGTCTCATTCACTCGTGTAAATACCTAACACTACCTGTAATTTATTAACTTCTCACCAAGAATACTGCAACGACTACCCAAGCTAAACTGTCTGGCAACAGTAGCATTGGCGCCGCTGACTTCTGTTCTTCAATGTAATGCGGAAGAATAACTGGGTCTGTTCGCGCAGTTTCTGACTGCGCCCACGTAAACGGAAAATGATCTTAAACTCCCGTAGAAAACGCCTGGAACGTGCTTCGAATGTCGCCAACTGTAATTACAGGCCAGTGTGAGTAATGATGAGGAAAGTGCTCGGAAAAATTCATCAGGCATTCCTACATACTCGTGAATTATTATTCCTTAAATGTATAAAGTATGTTTTCTGCTGGGTGTGTGCCACAAGTGCGCTAATTTTTTTTTTTTTTTTTAAAGTGTTTAAACTTAAAATTGTTCTCCAGAGTACAGTTAAGGCATTGAGGCCAGCGTGTCCGAGATGTTAAATGCGCTCGCGCTTAAACTTCCTATGCGTGACAGCGGTAGGTTAATTCCACTCGCCGGTCAGTTGGTTGTAAACGTTGACCTTTTGCTCGGAAAGCAATGGCAAACTACTTAATGTAAAATTACCTACAAAATCAACCTGGGGGATGAACGCAACGTCCCGCAAATGACATGCAACATTTGTAACAGTTAAGGTAAACGCAGAAGAGCCGACAAATCAAATCCTAGACAGGAAATACCGAAGAATTGTATTGCTGTAGCACTCACCACCATCATCTTGTAGGAAATCCGTGGCAAGACGTTGTTCTCATCATGACGCGTCAAAAATATGCTATGCCAGTTCTCCTGTTTCAGGAATATTCATGCTCAACGTATCTGCAATGTCCTCTGTCCATCTCCAAGCTCACGGTGTCTGCAATGTCCTCTGTCCGTCTCCAAGCTCACGGTGTCTGCAATGTCCTCTGTCCGTCTCCAAGCTCACGGTGTCTGCAATGTTCTCTGTCCATCTCCAAGCTCACGGTGTCTGCAATGTCCTCTGTCCATCTCCAAGCTCACTGTGTCTGCAATGTCCTCTGTCCATCGTCATGCTCAATGTGTCTGCAATGTCCTCTGTCCATCTTCATGCTCACGGTGTTTGCAATGTCCTCTGTCCATCTCCAAGCTCACTGTGTCTGCAATGTCCTCTGTCCATCTCCATGCTCAATGTGTCTGCAATGTCCTCTGTCCATCTTCATGCTCAATGTGTCTGCAATGTCCTCTGTCCATCTTCATGCTCACGGTGTTTGCAATGTCCTCTGTCCATCTTCATGCTCACGGTGTCTGCAATGCCCTCTGTCCATCTCCATGCTCAATGTGTCTGCAATGCCCTCTGTCCATCTCCATGCTCACGGTGTCTGCAATGCCCTCTGTCCATCTCCAAGCTCACGGTGTCTGCTGTGTCCTCTGTCCATCGTCATGCTCAATGTGTCTGCAATGTCCTCTGACCTCCTTACAGCAACCAAGCTTTCCATGACCGTTCCCCGCTGTGACGTTACATGTGGCCAATGCTTTTCAGTATGGTATCACAAATATGTTTTGATGTTCATCAAATCTTTAGAGCTTGCTCCGTGGCGAAGAGCTTACGGATGCAGTTCGTAATCCTGCATACCACGTTCAAAACACAGCTGATTTGGCAGCAGACCGCCTTGCCTTGGTTTCTTTTTATAAAATGGTATGGGTGCCGGTCGTCCAGAAAGCAATGGCAAACTACTGAACGTAAACTTGCCAAGAGACCACAAACAAGCAAACAATGCAGAGGTTGACTGTGACGTCCTGTAAAGGATATGCAACTAACTTTTTAGAATATATAGAAACTTACTTGACCGACAAGCACTTGGGGATTTTTCGGTACGATACTTTTTGTTTTTGTTCGCTCGCTTTGAACTCAAACGTAGTTCAGACTCATGCTACTACTTCTAGTGCACTGGACATATGCTGGCGTGTGGATTAGCTTTCCCTATTACCGGTGTCCCTCGCCATCAGGCGAACCCACTCTGATTTCAAAGATACTTGTAATTTACGTCCCCAAGTCAAGGACGAGAAGTCAACATTTTAGTCTATCTGACCGGTGTAGGGACTGAACCCGCTACCTCGACATCAGCATAATGGATGTTTAATAACGAGCGCTCTTATCTATTAGGCCATGCTGATCTACGAGACTGGCTAATCCAAATCCTGTGTTCGTCTGTCTCTCTTTGATGTCTCTCCGTATCATACGATGTAGATGGAAACAAATCCTTGCAGAGTGGGCACGCACACATATAGAGGCACAGAGAAGGAGTGAGACAGAGAGAGAGAGAGAGAGAGAGAGAGAGAGAGAGAGAGAGAGAGAGAGAGAGAGAGAGAGAGAGAGAGATAATGCACTCACGCCATGACCTAATTAGCAAGATCAAGGCCACCTTCCATCTGCTAAATGAAAGAAATGGCCTCATGAAAATTATACTTAGATTTTGTTTTATTATCGCTAATTTAGACCACGCTCTCAGACTGTACTCTGGGACAGCCACGCCAGTTGGCAGGCGTAATTCAGCTCTATCACGCACAATCCCACATTAAGGGCCCGCGTGTTACAATCATTTACAAGCCACACTGCTTGACAATGAGTAATGAAATGGTGAAGAAATTGGAGGCAGAGGAGATGTGGATTTTGAGAAGAGTGTTGAAAATATCGCAGAGCGACACGAAAGCAGACGATTAGGCACCTAGAGCTGCATGTGTTCTAAGATCACTCATCAAAGCTATAAGAAAAAGACAACACAAACGTATTATGCCAACAGGGGCGGTGGAATATAGAAATTAGCCTTATGTGAGGAAATCCCCAGGAAACAGCGGCAGTGACAGATGTTTGTGGAAGGCTTGAAGAGATGGGCAACACATAATAATATAAGCAACTCCAACTTCGTCAAACTATGACATGTGAGACAGTATTGGGGAGACATGATCGCCCTTGCCCGCCTCCAGGTGAGACAACTGAGGAAATGTGTTGCATAACCTTTACAGGACGTAGCAGTCAACTCCAGTGTGTCTGTGTGTGTGTGTGTGTGCGTGCGTGCGTGCGCTTGTGTGTGTGTGAGTGTGTTTTGTTTGTGTGTTTTTTTGCGATTCCTGGGCAAGTTTACGATCAGTAGTTTGCCATTGATTTCTGAGCGAGCGGAAATCAATCCATTGTTTGGGCATACCAACGCAAGGCGGTCTGCTTCCAAATCGCCCGCAGCTGTGTTTCGAACGCAGTATGCGCTGATTTTCATAGGATATGCAACAAACTTTGAGGAAGAGAAGTACCATGAATATTTATAGCATGCGCAATTTTCGTATACACACATTTGGATTCTCGCAGAGTTAGTACAGTGTGTTGAGATTCTCCGGGTGTGATCTATGGGACAACAATTCAGCACATAAGGTATCAGTGAGCAATGAAAGTGATCATTTAAACACCAAGCTATGCAAGTGACACGGATGGGCAAGCGGGACACGAATATGACATGACACCGAGTTGGACTGGATGGAGACATTACAGGTGAAGTGTTGGACTGGATGGAGACATTACAGGTGAAGTGTTGGACTGGGAGAGACATTACACGTGAAGTGTTGGCTGGAAGGAGACATTACACGTGAAGTGTTGACTGGAAGGAGACATTACACGTGAAGTGTTGACTGGAAGGAGACATTACACGTGAAGTGTTGACTGGAAGGAGACATTACACGTGAAGTGTTGACTGGAAGGAGACATTACACGTGAAGTGTTGACTGGAAGGAGACATTACACGTGAAGTGTTGACTGGAAGGAGACATTACACGTGAAGTGTTGACTGGAAGGAGACATTACATGTGAAGTGTTGACTGGAAGGAGACATTACACGTGAAGTGTTGACTGGAAGGAGACATTACACGTGAAGTGTTGACTGGAAGGAGACATTACACGTGTAGAGTTGGACTGGAAGGCGACATTACACGTGAAGTGTTGGATTGGAAAGAGACATTACAGAATTCTTCTCATCTTCTTATAGCCCATACCGTAATACAATGGTCATTATGTCTGTCTACAGTATTCTACCTCATTTACCGGCAATCATTTCTGACTCTGATGTTCCTGCAAGAGATGCTGCCAAAACCGTCTAGCATTTTTTGCTTGTTGTGGCCTCCCCCTGCCTCTCTTCACCTCCAACTTTTGAGATGTCACGAGATGTACTCCACTGGACACCTGTGATTGACAGATGTGCGCGCCCTTACGATCCAGGCGCGTACGAGGCCCTCTCACCTGTGGGACTTGGCTGAACGCCTCTAAGCCGGGGCCCTTGGGTTCCAGGGTCTGGCCATCACTCGCCATCTGCTCTTGGTGGCGAGGTCTCGAAGGTTTGACCCTGAGCCGCCAGCGTCTGCAGCCTACCTTGTGCCAGACGTATTGGTTACCCATTCCTCTGGAAAACACAAGATTAGGCCGAGAGAGGGAACATGTCGTGTGGGCGCCACATGTTTCTCTGAAGCTCTGTCCAGGCATTGTGATGGAATATTGGCCACATTCCAACTCACATACTTTGATCTGTCAAGACTGCAAGGTGCCACTCACTCACTGTGTTTTCAGCATTCTTCTATAAAACCACATCTCTGCAGTTTCCACATTATTCCTTACTAATTTGCTGATTGTGCAATATGATTTATATTAATTTATATCAAAGGATCTAATGAATGGTTCGAACCCGGTCCCTTCATGCGAAAAAGCACGTTATCTTACTAGACAAGCTTCTGCTGTTTATTTTTATTATTAGTTCAGACTGAAACATATCTATTTCGCCAGTACAAAAGACTGAGAAATGGTACAGGAAAATTCCGACCAGACAGCTTCCCTTTTCATAACCCAACCCACATTTTAATATAGCAGAACTACGCGGTGTCCCGAAAGATGACACTAAAGAGGATAGAATTAAGGTTATACTTTTTATTATATTGATCAAACGAGAGGAAGACGTACACTCAGCCCACGCCTACACCCAATATAGAGGCAGTGGATCGAATGTTAAGTTCTCTCAGATAATGGAACAAAAGAAAAAGCTGTGGCTGCAGCAGGATATATCAATATGAATTGCAAACAATTAGGTATATTTAGCTCCTGCGAAAAGAAGAGACATACTAGATTCAGACACAATGTACATACCTTACAAAGAACTCCATCTTACACAGGTGAAAACAAAGTGTGACTTATCCAAAAACATAAACAATCAATAAATATATAATACTGAAGTATTAAAATAAAACAAAGTATTATAAGACAACAAAGTACGACCGACGTTTCGGTTCTACGAACCTTTGTCAGGGACAGGACAACACAAACAGATTAAAAGCTAAATAAAACACAACAGAAAATTAAACACAGTTTTTTGTTGACAGGAGAGAAACGAAAATGGTGTTTTAAACCGGTTTAGAAAGGCGCTCTTGGGCTACAAAAGTTTGTGTTGCCAAATGGTGCGTAAACAGTCCGATGTTAATAAAATACAGGGGAGATAGCACAGTTATACCGTGGCATCAACAACAGTATTGATTCCTGCTAGTGGAATGCAACCCAGAGAGTTTATTAATACTCTCTAGTCACACTTTGTTTTCACCTGTGTAAGATGGAGTTCTTTGTAAGGTATGTACATTGTGTCTGAACCTAGTATGTCTCTTCTTTTTGCAGGAGCTAAATATACCTAATTGTTTGCAATTCTCTCAGATAATGGTGGGAAAACAGCAGGTTCCTGTTTGCAAGCTTAACGCGGTATGCATCCCTTGACAATTTGGAATCGTAGACAGGAACGCGCACGAACTGCTGTAAAACTTCCAAAACTTTGAAAACATATCCACAATACGATGCATCTATAAACGCAAACATCCATTTACTGAAACGTGTGCATGGCCTGTACGTCTGTATTGATGCGAGTACTGGACAGTGAGTAGTGGAAGTGTGAAGAAACTGGAGGCAGTGGATATGTGGTTTTAGAGAACAATGTTGAGAATATCGTGGCCAGAGAAGACAACAAAACATGAGTTACTGGCAGCTATAGATGTTCCTAGATCACCCATGAAAACCATAAAGAAAAGACAAATACAATGTATGGGACTTAGCAATCGAAAGGATGGAACCGAGAATCGTTAGCTTCATGAGAGTAAAGGGAGTCAGTGGAAGATGTATGTGAGCAGTTTAAACAGCTAGGTAATAAATAAAGAAATGATGATGTGGTGGTGGTGGTGGTGGTGGTGGTGGTGGTGGTGGCGGTGGCGGTGGCGGCGGCGGTGGTGGTGGTGGTGGTGGCGGTGGCGGTGGTGGTGGCGGCGGCGGCGGCGGCGGCGGCGGCGGCGGCAGCGGCGGTGGTGGTGGTGGTGGTGGTCATCATCATCATTATCATCATCTACTCCGTACAAATCGCAACTTCACGGACACCCCGTTCAAGAGGTCCGCGCACTTTTATGACAGAGAAATCCCGTATGGTACGACAATGTTGTGACGGCCTTGTACAGTTTTCTACATCAGTGTCCCCAGTTTCCGCTGAGACAACGACCGTCTCATTCATTGCCTTGGCGCACTTTGTTATCACAAACAGCTACACCAACAAAGCAAATATCGTCGCTTACCAGCATGGTTTTCAAACTGCCAGACTGAAATGAACTACAAAAAAACAAAACATCCGTGTTTCTATTCAAACTGTCTAGTCTTCTTAACTCGTAATATGCGGAAAGCAACCATTGTGGAGGAGCTCATGGAGAGAACTAAACAAACAGTACAGAGTCAAGGGATGAAGAAAAGATACTGACA
>OY992882.1:94856930-94906930 GCA_963921405.1 Cepaea hortensis | reverse complement strand
AAAATGGCGCCATCTCAAATTATATCACCAGAAATAAAAAATAACACTAGGGGATTTTAATACATTAGGAAAGTAGGAAATGGAGGATGTAGAGGGGGCAGGGGCGTTTATGGTTTATGAGCAAGAAATGAAAGAGAAGAACGAAGGAAAATGTGACACCAATGTGTGAAATGGAAATAGAAGGGGAAATTCTTTACCAAGTGGATAAATTTAAATACCTTGGGGGAATTATTATATCACATTGAAGATGTGCAACAGAGATTAAGAACAGAATAGGGTAAAAAAAAAGTTGCATTTCATAAAATGAAAAATATCTTATGCAATAAGTTACAATCACTGAATGTAAGAAAGAGAGTGCTGAAGTGCCATACAGAACCTTCTTTGTTGTATGCTAGTGAAACTTGGAACGTAAATGAGCCACAGTGCCTTGGCATGCAAGAGCCATAACAACTGTGAAAGGCTGAACCCGAACCACGGTGTCTTTCCAGATAGAGATTGTAATTAGTAAATACATGTACGAGTTTTCCTGCGCATGCAAGCGCCGTAACAATTGTGCCACCGAGGCTCAGTCCCAAGATTATGATGTAGCAACATGTATCTATTGATGGGCACGTGCACGATGTCAAGGGGCAGGTCGTGCTCTGAACTCAAGCGTAGTCCATACACCTGTTACTACTTCTGGTGCACTGGGCTGATGTTTGCGTGAGGACTGGTTGTATCTATTATCAATGTCCCTCGTCATCAGATGAACCCACTCAGACTTCAGAGCTACTTGCAATTTACGTTCCCAAGACAAGGAAGAGAAATCAACATTTTAGCCCAGCTGACTGGTGTAAGGGTTAAACCCGCTGCCTCAGCATCAGCACGCCGGATGTTAAAGAGCCAGCGCTCGTATCCATTCAGCCCTGCAGGCCTCCTTTTTAAGAGTTTAAAACCAGTAAGACAGACTTCACAGTCGCGACCCCAGAAGAAATACAGTCGGCACATTTCCTCAGTGCCAAAACCCACGACAGCTAGATGTACTCCACCAACGTCATCAGACACCAGACATAATTATAATAAATAATTCAGCAACTAAGTTTCCCGAGTCAAAACTAAATACAACAAAGAGTTTGTGTTTTCCCCCTCCAATTTTCAAATCAATATCTATTGCGTTAGTGTGTGACGTGTTAGACTTCGGTATCGTCTCCTGCATATAAATATTGTGCTTGTTAAGTTTTGGTTTTCTAGACGTGAACACCAGGTAGGTCTAGATACCGGTAGTTCATTTTGAGAATCAGTAGTAGTGCGACCCAAAGGACACGCAGAGCTTGAGTTCAAAGCGAATTATGGTAGGGGGGGGGGGGGGGAGAGAGAGAGAGAGAGAGAGAGAGAGAGAGAGAGACAGACAGACAGACAGACAGACAGACAGACAGACAGACAGACAGACAGACAGACAGAGACAGAGACAGACAGACAGACAGACAGACAGACAGACAGAGAGAAGAGAGAGAGAGACAGACAGACAGACAGACAGACAGACAGACAGACAGACAGACAGACAGACAGAGACAGAGAGACAGACAGACAGACAGAGAGAAGAGAGAGAGTGAGAGTGAGAGAGAGAGAGAGGGAGAGAGAGAGAGAGAGAGAGAGAGAGTTCAGAAGGAAACAGAAGAGTTCCGTCAACAGGTAACCATATATATATATATATATATATATATATATATATATATATATATATATATATATATATATATATATATATATATATATATATATATATATATATGCACCTTGCCGTCTTGACAAATAGTAGTTTGTTACATTGTGCTTCAAAAGGGCATAATAGTTAATACTACAACCCACGGCGGTAGCGAATGTGGCTGTATATGTTTGTCCACAATGGATGCATTGATCATTTGCACTATATATATATATAAGCCGGTCTCCCTGGTCTAGGTGTTACACGACTTTCTCCGTAATCCCGTATGCTCTCACGAGTAACGTGACGTGCGCGAGAATTGGTAGCGGTTTTCTCCGCGTCGGTACCTTACAGAATACGTGAGCCGGTCGCTCAGAAAGCAATGGCAAACTACTGAGCGTAATCGTGCCAAGAAATCAACAATCAGCTGAAAGATGCTGATGTTGACAGCGATGTCCTGTACAGGATATGCGAACAACAACAACAACAATATATATATATATATATATATATATATATATATATATATATATATATATATATATATATATATATATATATATATATATGAGTGGCACCTTGCAGTCTTGACAGACCAAAGTATGTGAGTTGTAATGTGGTCAAAATTCCATCACAATGCCTGGGCAGTGCTTAAGAGAAACAGTTGGTGCCCAAACGACATGTCCCCTCTCTCGGCCTAGTCTTGTGTATTCCAGAGGAATGGGTAACCAATACGTCTGGCACAAGGTAGGCTGCAGACGCTGGCGGCTCCGCGTCAATTCTCCGAGACCTCACCACCACGAGCAGGAGGCGAGTGGTGGCCAGGCCCTGGAACCCAAGGACCTGACTTAGAGGTGTTCAGCCAAGTCCCATACGTGAGGGCCTCGTACGCGCCTAAACCGTAGGGTCGCGCACATCTGTCAACCACAAGTGTCCGGACCTGTGTAAAGCGTGCACTATCGCCAGGCTCCCTGCCTGACTTTTGCGGATCCCGCGACCACCGGGAATAGGCCCGCCAGAGATATCGCCGGAGATATTGCTCGTCTCTTACGAGCAAATCTCCCATCCTTCCACTGTGCGGATATCGTGACGAGCGAGAATGACTGAATAAGTAAAGAAACGATAAAAGTAGTGGTATTTCAATTGCGCTTGCGCTCCCACCTATGCTACACCCTTCATGTGTCTTCACAAAGACGGACTAGAGTCAAGCTCAACAGGGTCTTCTTTCCCCGCTGATTCTACCAAGCCCGTTCCCTTGGCTGTGGTTTCGCTAGATAGTAGATAAGGACTATATATACTTCACTACACCCCTGTTATAGATTATGTTGTTTTTGAAAACCTTTCACTTAAGTCTCGGTGAGTTAATTTATATATTCTATGTTAGTAACACTGTCCGTGAATGTCTGTTAAGTTAAAAGATTTTATAAATACAAACAAATAACCTAAGCCAGGATATCTAACGTCGTACCGTCACCGAAAACTCCATCTTTAACCAAACAGTTAAAAAGCCACGTCTTTTAGGTATAGGTTCAAGGGCTAAGATCTCCTGGTTGTACTGTCTGTATCGAAGTCTCTTTTCTTGCCATGGGAAGTATTTTCTTGTCGTGGGAAGTCTCTTTTCTTGCCACAGTAGCATTTTCTAGTTTCCAGCCAAAATTTTCCTTATACTTGAAACTTTCGGAAAACTTTTTTTTATTTTTCTTCTCCCGTTTGTTAGACATAGTGATCTTCTATGTCAGCGACACCAATTTACGACAGTTAGAGCCAGACTTAAATTGATACCCAGGAGAGAAATTATTTAGCGTTGGTGTCAAATAGCCCAGACAATACAGTACATTGCCATTAAGGAAATAACGGCGTTGCGATGTTGTTGTGTATATAATGCCTATCATTAACAACATTTTATTCACCCTATTACCGTGCTAATATAGTATTTTATTATTGATTTTAGTAGACCGGCTGTGGACGAGGAGTACTTATAGTTGACGTTTAGAATAGTTATTTCGTTTGTTTTAAAAATGTATATATAGGCTGTGAATCACATATACGTACAAGTATATTTACTTTTGCGCCGAGAAGACACCAATGAAATTAACACCTTATATACAGCTATAAGAAAGAGACCAACAGGATACTTTGGTCATGTGATGAGAAGACAGGCACTAGAGAGCATCGTGACAACTGGAAAGTGCAGTGGGAAAAGAGGCAGAGACAGATCAAGAGAAATTATGTTGTCTGGATGGACTGAGACTGTGGCGTGGAGGAATATCATCAGCGGGGTTGATCCAGAATACCCAGGACCGTGATGGGAGAAGAGGAATGAACGCCAACGCAAGTTCACAGGGTACATGATGATGATGATCTTGTTGCACACTTTGAAACGTGTTTGGTATATGGTGCTATCTCCCACATGTTTATAGACCAATCGGCAATCGTTGTTTGATACGATCAATATCACTCCGGCCGACATTACTTCCAATATTTGTTGGAACCCATTTTAGGCTAGGTCGACCTGGGCAGTCCAGGACAATGATCTTTTACACCCCACTCTCCATGGGGATTCGATCAGGGTCGGCGGGAGAGCATAATAGTCGCTACGCTACCGTGGTTCCCTTCCCTCGGTCTGCTACTGGCTCTTCTATCGCTGATCTTTCTAGTCGTCACCGTTTTCTCTAGTGTCTCTTTTCTCATTATATGCTCAAAGAACATCGTTTTCCTCTTTTTTTTTGTGGGTGTGTATAATGTTTTACTTTCGTTAGTCTCTTCCAGACAACCGTTGTTAGTTACTCTATCGTGTTAGTTAGTCGCAACATTTATCTCGGACACCATGTGTCCGTAGCCTCCAAGCGCTTTCTAATGTGTCCGTTCCCATTTAAAGATTCTTTGCTACACATTGGAACACGTTCCATTTAACATTTCAGTACTCTTAACATAAACGTAATCACAAAAGAAGTATAGCATAAAGATACGCTGATGAACAGAGATTGTGATCGTCACTAAGAAGAATGAAATACCACAACGTAATATATTCTTAAACAAGTGAATCGGTACACCTATCTCGTAATAGTTATAACATCTGATGGGAGGTGCCTTGAAGGGATTGCAACAAGAATCGCTATGGCAAAGGTAGCGTTTTGCAAGATGTAAAACATGCGTGAACGTAAACCGTAGACAATGAGCAGACAAGCTGAAATACATCTAATGGCAGTAGAAATGTGTTTTCTGTGGAATATGCAAAGAATAATATGGAAAGATATAAAATTAATGAGCACGTCCTACAAGAAGCATATGAAAACCGTAAACTGATCAGAGTAATTAGATGCAGACAGTCACATATTTTGGGCATGTTATGAGAAGAAATAAACTACAGAACATGGTGACAACTGGCAAGATTGTATGAAAAATAACAAGCGGAAGGCCAAGAAGTAACTATCTGGATGGCTTGGCCAAGACAAGAACACGGAGCTGATCCACGACTCTGGTGATTGTGTGAGATGACGAAACGTGACCACCCATGCTTAACGGCATGGCGCACGAAGATGATGTTGATGTCTATTTTTGCTCGTTCACAGCGTTGTATATTAGTAGTTAGTAACACAAGCGCGATTTAGCATTAACACCACAAAGCGATAGTGACGTAAAAGATATGGTGCAACCGTATATGCAGAGCCTGATTGCAGTAACAATAAGATTCCAGCAGAAACTGTAATCACATCGGCCATGAGGAGGCAGGTTCTAATAATAACCCCAGTACCAGTGGGGAACTACAGATGGACAGGTTTGAAGATCCTACAAGCAGATCCTCCCATGAGGAAGCAGGTTCCCAGACGGCTCCATTGACAGGTAGATGATAGCTGCCGATCGGAGGCTTGAAAATTCTACGAGGATCCCCCAATGGGGTATGCAGGTTCACAGACGATCAACGGGACCAAGGCTAGCTTTCGGTGGGCAGGCAACAAGTATTATTACTGTCGGAGACAGAACAAAACGTGACATGCGCAGCAGACCTTACAAAGAGATTCTGCTTTTTTCAGTATCAAGTAGCCGGTTCTTCGCAGAACGTCGCTCTCATCAAGAGGGGCCGAACAATTACTCGTTTCTCTGCTAGTTCGCCTGCTTTATGTATCTTCATGCCAAATGAACCATGCTTTCCATTCCTATCCTTTCCTAATTATGAGACTAATCATGAGACTGATCCACCACATTTGTCCTCTTCTTCTGAGAACCATGCTTTCCATAACTGTCCTTTTCCAGCCGTGACAATACTCGAGACACATATGCCTTTATTATTAAGAATTAATGCAATTCGCAAGGCAGCAATAAAGTGGACGTAATGCGATCCAGCATGAATTGTGTATGATAATTACAAGAAGGACAAAACATTGAATCTGGAAATGCATGAATATATAATAAGTACACATGATCGAATAACGCGATTAGATCACAAATAACATTATCGGCAAAAACCTGTCAGTGAAAAAGTGCCGATGTGCATGGTCTGAAATTGTATTCTCATCATTTATAAATGTGTATTAAATAACTGAAACCTGAAGCGGAATATTCTTAATGTATAACAGTTTGTTGTCACAAGTCTCTATTTCAAGGGGCTATCACAAGGTTCTATCACAATGTTCTATCGCAAGTCTCTATCACGAGGGTCTATAAATTGGAGTTACGAGTAAATGAACAGGGTTTCTAACTGAATATGTAATAATCACACGCCTCGAATAAACTCGACACCTAGGGTAATAGTCATAGCAAGATCATCGCAATGCCTTCAACATCGGATGTGTCCGTCTGTGCTGACCTCCTCCCGGCCTGTTCAATTCTGTGGCGACGGCGCTGCCTTTATTCCAAATAAGTTAAAGTACGGCGCCAGTGTTGTGTGTTGTTATTTCCATGGCGCCAAATTGTTGTCACAACTAGAGATGAAACTGAGATCGAGATCCCAATATCTGTGATCCTCCGTAGCGCAGTGGCCAAACACTTGCGTGCCGGCCCGGAGGTCTTGTGTTAAAATTCGCATTGAGGACTTTTTTTTAAATTGACCTCGCCTCCGAGGTCAAGCTAGCCTAAAATTGATACCAGGAAAGGCCTTGTGAAGTAAGGCCGTCCGGCGTGATATACACAGACGACATGGTCCTTCTCTCAAACAGTGCAAATAAAGCAGAATAGTTAATCCTATCTATCAAGAGGCACAATGAAGATCAATCTCTTTTCCTAAACTGAAAAACAAAATATTGTTTACAGACAAAACCATTTGTTAAGCAAACCAGCCAACAGCCAACGACGAAGACATTAAAAATATCACACACTTTGAATACACTGGCTCAATAACAAACAATGAGGACTGGCCATAGAAATGCAGAAGTTAAATAGCACTACGAGCCTACGGGACAACATCAGCAAATGAATTGAAGTAAAAATGTTGACAGCAAGCATCTTTCATTTGGCAGCATACGGATGTGAGTCGTGGACTATTTCGCAATCCCTACAGAAGACAACCGGGGCTTTTGAAATTAAATGTTACATAAAAATTCCACCGCGGATCAAGACAACGAAAAATATTGACATTATGCAGGATCTGAAGATACAAGAACACAGGCTCATAAAAAGCGCCATGTCTCGGAAACTGAAACATGTTGGCCACATTAAAAGCCGCAGTGGTTAAAACAGAAAAAGAAAACAGTAATGGGAGCCATGGTTCCTAGAAAAAGAGGCAGGGGTCGAAAAGCATGAAGGTAGACACAGGAAATTAAAGACAGTTTGGGCATGAAGATATATCAATTGGTAAGGGACGGGGTAAATCCAGCTGACCATGACAGGAGCGACGTTCTGAAAATGACCAGTATGATGAGGATGTAACTAACAACGACTGCGTGAAAGAGGCTAATAAAACTAGAACATTATATGCAAACAGAGGTTTTTTTTTTTTTTTTTGGTCATGTGATGAAAAGAGATGTATTGGAGAACATTGTGACAACTGGGGGAAAATGAGGGGAAGAGAGGTAGAGGCGGAGAAAGAGAATTTATGCTGGATGCATTGAGACGATGGCATGGAGGAATATCAATAGCGGAGTTGATCCAGAAAATCAAAGACCGAGATTTGTGGAGCGTCATGAACGCCTACGCCAGCCGGCATGGCACTTGATGGTGATGATGATGATGATGAGGAGGAGGAGGAGGAGGAGGAGGAGGAGGAGGAGGAGGAGGAGGATGTTGATTGCGTGTATCAACAATCAATGTGTCTGCAGAAAATAAATGGCACCCGCTGAAGGATCCACAGTCTTAGGTGTGCCCTGTGGTACAACAGTTTCGAAGGCTCCTACAAGGGCGGCATGCCAGTTTACTGCAGACACCGGCCGATAAATATATACTCATTAATGATTCTGTTTTACGAGCCGGACAGAATAAACAGGACAGTTTTACACTTCTGCCAATAGCCATTACAGTGACACAAACCACAACATAGCGACTGCCAGATGAAGTTTGCCTGCTCGTTATTATGTACAATATATGGTCTTATTTTAGACGCCGGAATCCCATTTGTAGTTACCAGTTTCGGGGTTATATATGTATCAACTACACGGACATTATCGTTAACTCTATATGTAGAAATGTGCATTCGTATGGATGTTCGTAACTGCTTTCGCATTATATGCAGAATGTTATTATTATCGGCAGGGAAATGGCGAGAGGATAATATGCACAATTCAGGTAGTGAGAAAAAGAAAAGCCATTAGACATTATTAACATAATTTTTATTTGAAACAGGATTTTTAAACTAGTTGTGAAACTGAAAATGAGGGGTTAAGAAATTACAAATTGCAAATAAAAAGTCAACATTTCTGGTAATGCCTGAAGCCACTCTACAACTACTTTTCTCTATTCCTTTATGAAGACATGAAATGTAAAAATGATGAAATAAATTCATTAAAACAACAATGGAACAAATCAGAAACAGCATTAAGTTGTAGACATCCGCTCAAAGGCCTGCTGCTCCATTTTGGAAAACCACAGTAAACAGTACTCCAAAAATATATCAGGGCTTTTGGAATGATTAGAGGCATTTTATTTAGAAAGCGTAAAACTATACTCAACATATTTTTGAAGCCATGTTTATTAATATAACTTGTTGTCTCAAACAGTATTTAGTTTTTCCTTTAGCTAAAGAATGCATGTTATTTACTTTGTTATATAAATTATATAAGAATAGCATAACAGGAAGATACTTTTTGTACGGTGGTTGGATTTTGAGCAAGGTTTGACCAGATATCAGCATTTCAGTTCACATGTTCTTGAGTTTAAAAAAAACGAGAGTTTGAAGTATCAAAGAGGGAAAGGGTTAATTCTCACAGGCGATGCAACAGTCTTTAATAGCACGCTGACTTGGACCCATCTGGCAGACTTTTCCCATAATCATATGTGTCAAAGTAAACATCTACAGCCAATACCACTGACTATGAATACATACTATACACCATTGACATTTTCAACACGAAAAGTTGAGGTTAGTTAAGACCCAACATGACAGCACTGGGACATTCCCTAACGCGCTCTGTCCCCAAATGAAACAACCAGCGAAGAGTCCCAACACTAATCTTACCAGCTGCCGACTGATTATATGTCCGTCTGGCCTTTCTTAGTATAAATGAGTGTCCAGATCCTATAGTCTCTTCTTGCCGCACTTTTGTCTCCAGGCCATGATGATATATCTGTTCTTCCACACTATTCACGTGATCTCTAAGGGCCCTGCCCTTATCGTCTTATACCTGTCTTATCGTACACCAATATCCCCACCCAGCATTTATGACCCAGCCAATATGTTCGCGAAAAGCTAACAATACATAACGGATGATATCGTACAGATGGTTTCTGGTCGTCAATTTGTCAATAAGTAGAACTTTCCGAGAATCTTATCAAGATCCTTCCTGGCTGTCCTAAGGAAGCATAAAAGCAACAGGTGATATTGGTTTTCTTTCAAAAGCGAGCTGTACTAAAGAATCTCTGATATTCCTATACATTATCTCGCCTAGCAATCCGTGCTCCTCTTAATATTGAATTCATATATTATTATATATCTAACCCTCAAGTAGTACAGAACTTGGAGCACATACAGACATTCAATTGAACATTCGCAGACATGTGCGTCCAGGAGTTCAAAAACATGCAGCTCCGGACTCTCACGAACAAACATGCATGGTGTCAAAGTCTCACATCTGAGGTTGCGACGCGTTGGCTGTGCCAATGCCAGGCGACATAACAACGCGCAACCCTGAGTGAGGTTAAACACTACAGAGGGAATGCGGCGTCTTCGACGACGCCCGTATAAGCAGCCAAGCACAGCAACTGAGCGACGCTAAAATAACCGCTGGTCAGCGGTACACCCCGTGAACCTTGCAGGGGTCACACCAGTTGACTTGAGCGCCGACTAGCGTGTAGAACGAAAGGCCAGGCAGACCGGGTTAGGCGTTTGTATGGACAGGTCGCATGAGTCTGCGAGTGGTTTTGAATCTGCATTGAGAGCTAGCCTGTGTGACAGTGGGAGACTGGTTCGAACGCTTGAGAGTTTTGGCTTGTAAGTGATATGTATATTGATTGCATGTATCCTTATGTATTGTATTGATATTGTTCATGCTGTAATGATTGCTATGGATTGTCATTGCGCGATGTCTGTGCGATAATGAATGCAGCGCGTAAATAAAGCTTGTAAATAACAGTTTCGGATATTCACTTCGTGTGATTTGATAGTTTGATACTGCTTCACACTTGCCAGAAAAAGAGCTACTTATCTTGCCCTACGCAAGACTCTGACACATGGCATTCGCAGACATGTGCGTCCAGGAGTTCAAAAACATGCAGCTCGGGGCTATCACGAACAAACAGGCATGGCATTCCTACAACTGGATGCTCATTACTTCCCTATATCTCCATGCATGAACACTCCGTCGCCAGCCCCTGAAGGACAACATACAATTTGAAGATCCAATTATTCTGATATGTCTGTTGACCAAGATGAGGTCGGTGACCTTATCAAAGCAGATGAATGCCCATAGAAACGGTCATGGCATTTGCTTTAAGTGCGGTGCCCACTGACGTAAGCGACATCGTCTCGCCAGAATACTGGTTGTCTGATGCTTTTTATCACTACATGCGTTGATATGGTTTCATGTCATGACGGCCCACTTCGTTACCCCCTTGTCCTTCTACGGTCTTCAGTCTCTGTTTTTCATCAGTGTTACTCATTGTTATATTATTTTAAACACAGACGTCACAAACAGTAGCTTGCATAATTTATTGTCTGGCTATTTCACTTCATCTCGTCAGGTGTATACTGCAGTTATATATCATATTTAGTGGATGTATTATTCATATGTTGGCTGAAATACATAAGACACGTAGTCACTGCTGATGTTGGAATGGGGAGCATTTGTTATCTGCGGTATAATCACAGAGTCACAATAAAGTCTTTATACCGGCATAACCCCGGTTTTAAATGCCTATTGTCGTGGCCTCAGAGTATTTAATTAATCGTTTATGGTTCGAATACAGTAAACGAAATGCCTTGTCTTTGTTACCTTTATTATCGCAATTTAGAGGTTGTTTGATAGATGACCCATGTTGGACGCCTGTCGATATTTTTTTTACGTGCGCAACAATACACAAGGGCGTCCGATCTCACTACTCAGACACCAGGGGAAATTTTGCTCGTGGACTTCTAGTAACAAAATTGTCCCTGGTCTCTGGGTAGTGAGAACGGACTCCCGTGTGTATTGTTGCCCACGTAAAAAAAAGTCCCTTGGCAGTTGGAAATCGAAAAAGAGTAGCCTAAGGGCGCTGCCCGGACAAAATTTCGAGTTAAAAATCAACCCAAAGTATTTTAGGATCCTCGCCGGTGCTACGAAGTTCGTGCAATGAGCTGAGATTCTCCGGAATCAGGCTTGAGATAGGAGTAGAACGGAGCACTTATGGGTTACACCCGGTACCATGATGTTAATCTGTCGACTACAATAAACTAAACTAGACTGCACGGGGGTTTGCTGAAGACTGATTAACTCTCTTTTCCACCCATACTGCATGTATTACATTATAGCGAAGGGCTAGCGAACACGGTTCGCAATTCCACATACCGTGTTCGATATCAGCTGCAGGGACGTGGAAATAAACTGCCTTGTGGTGATTTTTAACAATGGTATGAGCATCGGTCGTTCAGAAAGCAATAGCAAACTACTCAGCGTAAACTTTCCTTGCAAATCACAGACACAAAATTCTAGGGTTGCTGACGACGTCCTGTAAAAAGACATGCAATTAGCTGTATTACTGACAAGTTACATTTCGCCTCTCGTGTCAAAATCATGCATATAAAGCTGAATGTCAATTGCTGTTGTCTGCATGTCTCCTTGTCGCTTTGTGTTTTTGGTCTCTTTTATAGAACACCACTGCAAAAACATGTGAGAAGTCACCGCCTAGATGTCTGAAACTGAACGAACTGCAGTGGAAATAACATGCTCGGGATGGAGTCTGGAGCTCCTGGTGATTAAGGACACTTACATCTACATGCTCGTGCCTGATTATTACTTAGAATCAGTTCTACGTCTGCGGTTGTTTACCCAGCTTACAGGTTTCTTAGTGGTTAGCGTGCGGCAATGACTAATCCATTTATGATTAATACTTTAACCAATATGTATGTATCGGTGTGTGTGTATTTGAGTGTGTGTATGCGTGTGTTGTTACATGTGCATCTCGGTATTATGTGTATGCGTGTGTTGTTACATGTGCATCTCGGTATTATGTGTATGCGTGTGTTGTTACATGTGCATCTCGGTATTATGTGTGTGCGTGCGTATGTCTTTTGTTTGTCGGATTACCTAACTCCATCTCAGGATCATAAGTTTGGAGAGAACAATAATGGAAGGGTATATGCCTGGGAAGAGAGGAAGAGGAAGGCCAAAGAGAAGATGGGTGTAGGATGTAGCGGATGATCTCCAGATGGGTGTATCAGACGCGGGACATCTTGCTTATGATCGAGAGGTTTTGCGGAAGGTTGTTATGGTAGCGAGCTTCTGCAAAGGACATGCTACTGAATGAATGAATCAGCTCTATAGAAGTCCCACCATCTTCCCCCCCCCCCCACTTTTTTTTTCTCTCAGTAACTTAAATGATTTTGGAACTTGATGACCGATATGGGGAATTCCATGCCGGTCGACTCTGCTCCCCAGTTAATTTCCGGGTACCCATTTTAGGCGGGATCGACCTGAAAGTCCAGTTTTTTTTAACAAAATCCCAGCCTCGAAGTGGACATATGACAGCGGACCGATGGTCAAGCGTGCTAGCCATTGCGCTACCGCGGCTCCCTGCCAACAGTGGGCGGTGAACACCACGTAGTTAGCAGGAACATGTTCACAGATTCTGTGCCAAGCAAAATGAAGGTTTGAACCAAGTAAAAATGGATGTCAGAAACGAACGAACGAACGAACAAACTTTATTTTCAAAGGGTTAAGAATTGGGCACGCAGGCCCGTCTAACATTCTGCCCTTCTATCACTCTCTTTCATACATTATTTCATTCACACGGGGGGGGGGGGGGGGGGGAGTAGGGGAGTGTCACAGTTATGACTTAAAAGTTGTTAAAATGGAAGCAGACATCGGGGATATGCACTACTTCTGAGCTCAAATAAGAGCGAGACTCGAGTCTAGAGCTTCCAGTCCGACGTGGACAAGGTCCAGTGTTCGTACCGGAATGCGATCAGCGTTGCCAGTAGTGGGTTGTTCTCAATCTTCAAACCTCAAATAACGAAACAACCAAATAAATTAATTATTTATATAAGCCCATGACAGATACTGGTAGTTGCTTAAGACGATTAATCATCCTAAGGCAATTAATCAGTTAAGAAGCCTTTCTTGAGCTTCAAAAATCGAATGAAAAAGACTGTAACTAGGAGGTAACGAAAAACATAGACACATGCGAACGTTTCGACAAAAGACGTTATCAACGATCAAAGCTTCGGTGTGTAACTACGCTCTTCCTTCTACCCACTAGCGGTAAGATCAGCATGCCCTGCTCTACCTTTGGTTTCTACTTTGGCAGACATGACAGCTCACAAACATAGATCCTACCTCTAGCAGGTGGGCCGTTACAGGTCGCCAGAGTACCTCCACGCGTCCTAGATTCACCAGTCCGCTCTCTAAAAGCTTGGCTACCGCAAACAGTGACGGTTCCTGCAAGAGAATCAAATTCTGTAAATGGATAACCTCAACAAGGTGGAGACAACCCAAGTAACATATGGGCAAGCAATGATGGTCCCTACAAGATCTTGGAGACATGCATCACAATGCAACGATGGAAATGCATCAAGACTGAAAAAAAAAAAATTCACGAGGTGTAAACCATGGAAACTGCGGAGATAGACAGTGTAGTAAAACTGAGTGATAGAACAATTAACGGAATTTTACACAACAGACTGAACAAAAGGAAAGTGTATAATAAAAAATATGCTCCCTCTGGGTTAGGTCGCGGTTGACAAATGAACAGAAGCAAATTACAGTAAACTGCTGCAGATAGTTGCTCAAAAAGTGCCGCTTGTTGGCACATGTTGGCAATCATGGGACAGTAGATGAAACTTACTTACATCATTACCCCTAATAAACAGTTTCAGCATTCAATAGAAAACCGCGCACTAGCATTTTTCCATTGCAGTCAAGCCGAGAACATATAAATTTGGAGGAAGGGTGATGTTGTTATTTGGGGACGTCATATGTGTCCTTTTGAAAGATAATCTGTCTCGTGGCAACACATTTAACAGAAAGTACAATGCAGATCTCCATAAAACAAAACACGAAAAGCATGCTGTGACAAGAGAACGACTGATAACATGCCTTCAAAATCTTCCTTGCTTCAGACAAGACGTCCTTTCACAAAGCACGACTTTTACAGCTAGCAGCAAAGGATTTAAATATTGAGTTTCTGTCACACCCACCCTTTTCTTCGGGTTTGGTCCCATTAGACATATTTCGCTTTTCCCAAATTTTAAAACCAGCTCACATGAAATTATTCTGACTGTTATGAAGTCAAAAGAAAAAAAAATAGGGTGCTCTATTCCCAAGGTCTTTTCAAGGTCAAACAGAGATGACAGAATTATGTCAATCCAAGGGCTAGATGTAATGGAAAGGAATGAACAATATATTTCAGTTGGGAATACCATAGCCCTAATGGTCAGGTTAAGACGTATGGGCACCACGTTGATCACAGCGGTTTTTGAGAGAATACAAGAAGAGTTAATGTGACTCAAATATTTCACTTGTCTCGTTTTATTTATTCTCTCGGCTTTCTTTTTAGCTTTTTTTTATTAGTCTTTTGCCTTGAGTGTTTTGTTGTTCACAATGTTGCGTGAATGTTCTCTCATTCTCATGCCTGTTCCTTCCATTCCTCTTTTCGCTGTTTCTTCTTTCAACATCTGTGATTTCCCCCCATCCCGCCTTGTATACCTCCTCCCCCTCTTCCTACTGCTGCTGCTACTGCTATTATTATTATTATTATTATTATTATTATTATTATTAATAGTATTATTATTATTAACTTCCTTCTCCTCCACAATCACCTACTTTCGTTCATTTCGTGTCTTACTAGTGCTCTCCACTCTCAACATGTACTTCATAAGTTCCTATTTTTTCCCCGCCAACCTCCATTTATTCTGTCTTCACCTCCACCCACCCTCTCTCTCTCTCTCTCTCCTCCCTATTGTTAAAATTTTAATCTGCGTTACCATTACGTAGAGCACAATCTTACATCTTGCTTTCCACACATCTGCTACAGTTACTCTCTGATTCTTTCATCCGCGCTCCATTGACAATTGTACTTTAACCTGACGTTCAAAGACGCTTTCTTACATTAGTTGTTCATTATTCGATTCTGACCTTCGCTTAGCACAAATGTATCAAACATTAAACCCATATGTCTATACACTAGGTGTCCACCGTCCGTAGTAAGTAAAGTAAAGGGCCGCTAGCACACGAATATCAAACATCATTCCCAGATGTGTGCACACGAGGTGTCCACAAAGTCCGTATGTAAAAAAAAAAAAAAAGTAAAGCAAAGCAAAGTAAAGGGCCGCTAGCACACGGGTATCAAACCCAAACGTATCTACACGAGGTGGGTGTCCAGATTTCAGCAAAGTCCGTGTCTAAGTAAAGTAAAGTAAAGTAAAGTAAAGTAAAGTAAAGTAAAGTAAAGTAAAGGGCCGCTAGCACACGGGTATCAAACCCAAACGTGTCTACACGAGGTGGGTGTCCAGATTTCAGCAAAGTCCGTGTCTAAGTAAAGTAAAGTAAAGTAAAGTAAAGTAAAGTAAAGTAAAGTAAAAGTAAAGTAAAGTAAAGTAAAGTAAAGTAAAGTAAAGTAAATGTAATATAATAAAAACGTCTCTACCCTTTCCTATTTATGGACTCCCTTAAAAATAAACAAACCCTTACAATTACTGATTAAGTAACTTACTTAATGTAGGAGAAAATAAAACAGCGATAGACTGACCGTGGCACAGCTAAATTTAGTTTGGCTTGTTTTCTCTCCCGTATCTGGCCAATCCTGGCGAGGGGGAAAACAAAGACTGAAGCGGCCATTTCTAGTCAAGAGAACAGACAAGAAAGTCGACCTTTCCCTTCGGGGAGAAGGTAGTTTGTTTTAAAACCATGATTCTCTTCAAGCTATTGGTATGTTATCTACATATATTAAGATATATTTATGTATTACCTAGACCAGTATGTTTAATTAAGAATTAGTTACAATTCTCTTAAACCAGGCTGGATGATGTTTACTAAGGAAACACAGGTGGGCGCCACGCTGTAATTTTTCCTATGTCTTACAATTTCAAATCCATATGTTAATATCTTGTATAGGCATTATGAACTTATATCTCACTAGTAGTGCTATAATCTATGAATATTATGTGTACTGTAAAGTATCAACTCTCATGTCTGAAACACATTCTAGAGATTTTCTCAATGTAGGAGCAGACCCCTGATTCAGGCTTCATAGTAAAGAACTAGTGTCTGTCAATTTCATATTCCTATGTTAAAACTTCTAGGCACTGTGAACAATATCTCACTATTTATGCTTAGAAATCTGCAAATAATCTATGTACTATAGAAAGGTGTTTTATCCATGCGGGGACATACAAATGATTACGCGTATTCCTGACTCTTAGTCAGGGGATAAAATGCTTCGCCACATCATAATCTGTAACTTGGAACTATAGTGTTAAATTTTAGTACTATCCTTTTGTTAACGGATTAGTAACCACTCCATATGAGGGTGAACATATAATCATTTCATAAAATAGTGTTAGGGACAGGCCATGTTTGAATATAAATTCATGAAGAATTAAAGTAAACGCGTGATGTAAATGCATGTTCGGATAGGATTCACTCCGCATCGCCTCACCGTAGTAGAAACAGAAGCGAAGATTGATGTGAATAAATTGCTTGCAATATTCAGAAGACTGGACCATGCGGCATAAGTTATTCTTATAAATACCCTCCGAATAATAGCAGTCATTGGCAAAACATATCACAGCGATTACTATCCTCATGTGCTGTACGCAGTGGGGGAAAACAATGGATGTTTTAGTTCATGAAGATAATTCAAAAACCTAGGCTCCCTGCATCATCATTATGATTATTATGTATGATTATCATGTACTTAATATCAGAGAAATGTACAGGTATGTTTTTTTCTGGTATGAGAATTTTCTTTGTTCTGATTGTTACTTTTTACTGTGGGAATATACATTTTAATGTTGCACCTTGGGATTAGAGGATGTTGATGTAAGAATACCTATGTATGTCAGTACTTAAGAAGCCAATGGTGAATAGTCTTGACCTAGTGATGATTATAGTGCCGAAATGAAGACGCGGCATTAGAGACCACAGGGATTCTGTATAGGCTATTCTCTTCAAGTAATGAGAGAGACAATATCAACATGTTGGATGGACAGAATGACTTCACCCATCCAATAGTCCCAGTAACAACAGAACAAAATATAAGTGAGAAAATACCTTACTCACTATGAAGAGTCAGAATGGCTCTACTCAGCAATGAGGGACAGTGGAACATGGACACCCACTCCTTTCCCCTTCTCCCCTTGGTGTTTTGTATTTGTGTTTGTAATTGTGTTGTAAACCTTTTATCATAACACAGTAGGTTAATGCTAGTGTTGTATTCTTTGTCATCCCTTTTCTATAGAAGAGAAGCAGGTGGTGGTTGAATTTGGTGGGACTATATCACTAACACTGGATCCTGGGTAAACAGCCATAAAGTGAATGTCCAAACCATAGTCTGGATCTAGTAATACCTCAATGTTTACTGCGGCGCTCAATAGCTCCATAGCGAGCAACAGAAAAGTTGAAGATAACTGATTGGGTGAGTGATTAAGTCCTATTTTAGGAGGAAGATCCAGGATGGACTTCAAGATCTAATAATCTACAAAGATGAAGATCAACAGAGTAACTGACCACAGTGTATCGTCTGCTTTACGTCTGAGAAGTATCACCTATAAGCCTTATCACTCAGCAAAATCAGTGAAACTATGGGACAATCCTACAAGTTACTAAAACTAGCAACAGTGAAAGCCCTTCAACTGTTGGTTGGATTACCAAGTTAATATCCACAATGGATAAGTCTTCGAAAGAATGTCTCACAGCTGCAACAGTCAAACATGGAATTCAGCTATTCAACACTAAGTTATGGCTCAATCAAATGGGGAGAAGACACTGAACCACATAAGCCAATACAACCAAGGTACAAACTTAATATCATCTGAAACATAACTACGAAACCAGATTACCTCAAGGTTCCAAACCCTGAACACCATCAGATAAAAGACCATATGAAAGCAACTAAATGTCTCTACATCAGCAACAAGAGGAATCATCCAATTGTTTGCAAACCTGTTACTGTGCTGGATTCATTCATCTGTGCATATATGTAGGTATAGATCAATTGTGGCCCTAGTCACAGATACTACCATGAGATGCCTCTCAGTCAATTAAAGTTCTACACTGGACTAGATAACAACGACTAACTCTTTGCTGGTCCAATGTCAACCTAAATACCATGGGTTATAGACTCGCGACTTGGTGGGTGTAAAATCTTTGTTGAACTACTTGGGATTCTGATATTAAAAGCAGAGAAGCTGAATGGACGTCTACTTGGCACCATGTATGGTGAGATGGTAAAGTACCTTCTGCAGAGCTTAAGTGGAAATTCCGGAAAGTTAGACCAACCTGAGGCCCCAAATTTCAAAAAAAGACACCGAGCCTACTGCAACAGAGTACTCGAATATTCTAGCCCGCAGAGGGATTTGTGATTGTGTGTAATTTCTATTATAAAGTATGATTTGCACCAGCCAATTACCAGTGACTAAATAGTAAGAACATAACTGAGTGCATTAATTCGGTACCCAGATAATGGGGAAAAGGATCTAATCGACAGCAAAGGTGGACCCATAACCGCACACCAGGAGATAGACTCGATTAATTAATTTAATTAGTACAAACTGCTGTTTATATGTTGGGTTTTGTTTTCTGAAGGTAACAGGTCAGTAGTTTTTTTTTCCAATGGTATATAGATGGTATAGTATTTTGACACCAACTCATTATTTTTAACAATGAGAGAATGGTAAAAGGTGTCAGAAACATGTTATTTTGGGTTCTATTTAATATCTTTATTTGCCTTAATTATGAGGGAAAATGAAAGTAGACCCAATTTGTGGTTGTTATGTTGTTTGTAATAACCTGGTTTTTCTGGGGTCACGGGGTACTATGTTGTAATACTGCATATCATTCCCATGCCTGTCTGAAAATGCATAGTGTTTATTACACCTATATATATATATGTAACTGCAGATCTTGAGTTAATACCTGAACTGTGTGTCCAAAAGTGTTGTGTACATCAAGTAAATGTGGTGTCCAACAAGTGGTTGTTTATATGTTGTGAGCAATCAATATCCTTCTAGCATCTATAGTTAATTTAAAGGGTGATGAAGTGGGAAGGGAAACCTACACACAGATGCCATTGTTTCAAGGATGGAACTCTTTCCTCCTGGGAGTTGTGGTAAATATCCCTGATCACCCTGCATTCTTACCAGTGACAGAGAATCAATAATACCCCCTAGACATTTTAACGAATCATTCTCAGGAATTAAAATCCACATCCCACATGTGTGGGCATCGTCCGTGAATTAAAACTCATGGTAAACATCACAATTGGTGTATTATTGTGAGTATATGAATTCAGGGAAAACCTCTCGCAGGTAAACCAAGTCACTTCAGAATGTTATAGTGTTAGTAACAGACCTAATCACTCATTAGTATGAGCTGAGTCAAGTGTTATATGAACCCATAATGGCTCAGATAAATATAGGGTTTTTTTTTGGTACAAAACTGTTCACAGGTAATATCTTGATTCTGGCAGATGCATCAGGTAGTTGGTTGTAGGGTATGAGATTTTTTTTTAAAAACTCATATTTTATATCTTATTGATGGGAATGAACCTCCAGTAGTAAGGTCTCTGGGATGGTAAACTCACATAAGATAGGTAATTCAGTGAATGTTTAGAATTCATAGTCAGTCCCATTTGATGTTTGAGGTATGGTTCTGCTACTCTGGTATTCTCTTTAAATGGTTTAAAAGTGGTGTACTCATGAACACACTACTATATTATGTATCCATAAGGTTTATGTTCCTACATATGAATCATGTGTTAATTAACTATTTTGTCATTGATTATCATTGTATTTTCATGCTTGATCTGCTTGTATAATTCATGTAATATTGAAAAGTTACCAAGGCAGCAGAGAGTGATAGACAATTTTATAGATAATTAGGACAGATAAGTTAAAAATCCAAAAAATTTTTTTTAAGGGAAAAATTTAATCAACAAATGATTCAGTAGTACAGTAAATAATACCTGAGAGATGAATTTAACCAGGGGAAAATAGCAGTAACTAAAGTAAATGAACTAATGGTAAGGCCAAAACCACCACTTGCAAAAATGTAGACATAGTTAATGGAAGGGAAGGAATATTGTAAGAATTTGCAGTATTTAGGGGCACCCTAATTTAATCCTTTTTTTTTCATATAACATAACATGTTCTACAACACCGGTAGTAAAGTAAAGTGAATAACTGATGGATACTTAGGAAGAAAAGCCATACCGACACTTATTCTACTCCACCGGTGATATGAGTAGTAGTATTAACTAACTCAGATGGCCCATATGTTAATAAATAGGGGCAACCAAAATATTCACCTGGTGATGTAAGTGAAACTGATCAACTCACTTACTGACCCAACAGAATATAAGGTATTTCTTTAAATTATCCACCCCGATTCCATTATTAATGGTAGCGGAAACAGACCGTATAGGTAAGTAAAAGGTATAATTAAAGAATTAACATAAGAAATTGGAATTTCAAATAAACTTCAGGAGATACCGGAAAAAATCTGTGCCAGTCTCTAGTCAGAGACTGAACATTTCAGATATTGGCTCCTTAACTTTGAAATTTACAGTTTAACATCATTAAGTGAAATGTTCACTATGAGTAGTCCTCATCAAAAAGAGGAGTGAAACAGCTTTTAGTTAGCGATTAGCTTACATAAAGTTATTTCAATAATTGCCTAACTAACATTAATATTCTCATAAGGGAAGAATTAAGAAGGGCAAAAATAAGTGGTACAATAGAGGCGCGCGACTCAATTGTATTTTCTTTAAAACTAACCGAGTAACTAAATTCTAGATAATGCTCGAAGCCTACTAATAGGTAGGTGAATCAGAAATCAATCGCAAGACGAAACAGATTTCTACATCTCAGTTCTGATTTGGATGTTATGCCAGCATTAAATATGTGAAAGCAGATCCAGACTAACAGAGATTAGCTTAAATAACTGATACGAATCAGTAAAAGCAACAATTAAATAAACAACTCTTGGAATAGATGCTGTTTATAAATAGGACGAACTCCTTGACGTGAAGACAGGGGAAACGCCTAAAACTTATACAGTGAACCCATGCTATAAAAATGGAATATAGCTGTGTAAAAACCAAGCAAATTGGAGCAGATAGCTGAAGAATTGCTTGATATTTACTAGAGTAGGAATTTCAATCAGGAATCCAGCTAGTAAATTATATAACAGTTCAAAGATAGACCTTAGTCAATCTAAATAAATCCAGCGTTTCCACGTATTAAACGGATGAAAACAAAACTGGAGAGAAACATTAAGAGTACCTAACCTGTTATCTTGAGGACACAACTCAGGAGACGCCAGTATTAGAGGGATATACAGATGTAATAGTAATTTTACAAAAACTAGTAATCCACATCCATAACTGGAAAGTGAACCAGCAACTTGATTGTCTGGAAGACTATCAAAGGAATCACAAAAAGGGGCTTTTAACTTCTCACTGAACTGATTATATATGGTAGGAGACAATACGTCTGAACCTACATAACAATGTATGTTGCTAAGTTGAAAATAGTCTAAAAACCTGGAGGGAGGCAGACGACGATCAATGTACGCCAAGCGACGCAAAATTGCTCGTAATTCAACACCAAAGCAACAAATACAGAGTGAAACTCAAACACATCAGTTAGAATTACTAATAAGGATTCTAGCGTAAAATAGATCTCGATTAGAAGGAATAGCAGAGAAAGTAAGCTAAGAATTACTTCATTTCTGATAGATTCATGTTCCCCGGAAAATTCGGTTCAGAGCGGAAATCTAGAAAAGTTGGACCTTGTTTACATGTTAGGCGAGATTCTCCGGGTAAACCCGCAAGAGAAAGGGACACCACTCTAATCAGTAGTTATCAAAACTGATCGGAAAATCCCATAACTCGACTTATAACCCAAACACATGATGTGTTGGATGAAAATGTATTTCAACAGGAACCATCTTTAGCTTCCTTTAAATATCAGATCTATAGTAAAAACAAACGTCTAACTTACAGGGAGACGGGCGAGTTTAATAGGCTATCAGTAGACGCAGAATTAACCGTCGGTTTTAACATAATCTCAAGATTGATAATCTAATGAGAGAGAAATCAAGCTTAATGATATCTCAATTGCTTCAAAAAGTCGGTTTGATGCAGACAAACCAGTACTGGAAAGTAACAAATTATCAGATAACCACTCATATTTCAAACAATAGCTGACAACAGTGGAGAGGGTGCTACACTCTTTCACTAAAAGAGAAATAATCCTTTAAGGTTATGCCAGTTGTCGTGACTAAAAGAAAATGGACGTGGCTCTGATTATATAACATAAGGCAGTAGTAAAGTAATAAGGGATGGATACTAGGTGAGTCAATGTAAAGACGGAAATTGTAGAGTACTTCTTGACCATTTAATTTCTGAAAGAAATAAATGTCTTAAATGGGGGAGGCGTGTAATATAATAAAAACGTCTCTACCCTTTCCTATTTATGGACTCCCTTAAAAATAAACAAACCCTTACAATTACTGATTAAGTAACTTACTTAATGTAGGAGAAAATAAAACAGCGATAGACTGACCGTGGCACAGCTAAATTTAGTTTGGCTTGTTTTCTCTCCCGTATCTGGCCAATCCTGGCGAGGGGGAAAACAAAGACTGAAGCGGCCATTTCTAGTCAAGAGAACAGACAAGAAAGTCGACCTTTCCCTTCGGGGAGAAGGTAGTTTGTTTTAAAACCATGATTCTCTTCAAGCTATTGGTATGTTATCTACATATATTAAGATATATTTATGTATTACCTAGACCAGTATGTTTAATTAAGAATTAGTTACAATTCTCTTAAACCAGGCTGGATGATGTTTACTAAGGAAACACAGGTGGGCGCCACGCTGTAATTTTTCCTATGTCTTACAATTTCAAATCCATATGTTAATATCTTGTATAGGCATTATGAACTTATATCTCACTAGTAGTGCTATAATCTATGAATATTATGTGTACTGTAAAGTATCAACTCTCATGTCTGAAACACATTCTAGAGATTTTCTCAATGTAGGAGCAGACCCCTGATTCAGGCTTCATAGTAAAGAACTAGTGTCTGTCAATTTCATATTCCTATGTTAAAACTTCTAGGCACTGTGAACAATATCTCACTATTTATGCTTAGAAATCTGCAAATAATCTATGTACTATAGAAAGGTGTTTTATCCATGCGGGGACATACAAATGATTACGCGTATTCCTGACTCTTAGTCAGGGGATAAAATGCTTCGCCACATCATAATCTGTAACTTGGAACTATAGTGTTAAATTTTAGTACTATCCTTTTGTTAACGGATTAGTAACCACTCCATATGAGGGTGAACATATAATCATTTCATAAAATAGTGTTAGGGACAGGCCATGTTTGAATATAAATTCATGAAGAATTAAAGTAAACGCGTGATGTAAATGCATGTTCGGATAGGATTCACTCCGCATCGCCTCACCGTAGTAGAAACAGAAGCGAAGATTGATGTGAATAAATTGCTTGCAATATTCAGAAGACTGGACCATGCGGCATAAGTTATTCTTATAAATACCCTCCGAATAATAGCAGTCATTGGCAAAACATATCACAGCGATTACTATCCTCATGTGCTGTACGCAGTGGGGGAAAACAATGGATGTTTTAGTTCATGAAGATAATTCAAAAACCTAGGCTCCCTGCATCATCATTATGATTATTATGTATGATTATCATGTACTTAATATCAGAGAAATGTACAGGTATGTTTTTTTCTGGTATGAGAATTTTCTTTGTTCTGATTGTTACTTTTTACTGTGGGAATATACATTTTAATGTTGCACCTTGGGATTAGAGGATGTTGATGTAAGAATACCTATGTATGTCAGTACTTAAGAAGCCAATGGTGAATAGTCTTGACCTAGTGATGATTATAGTGCCGAAATGAAGACGCGGCATTAGAGACCACAGGGATTCTGTATAGGCTATTCTCTTCAAGTAATGAGAGAGACAATATCAACATGTTGGATGGACAGAATGACTTCACCCATCCAATAGTCCCAGTAACAACAGAACAAAATATAAGTGAGAAAATACCTTACTCACTATGAAGAGTCAGAATGGCTCTACTCAGCAATGAGGGACAGTGGAACATGGACACCCACTCCTTTCCCCTTCTCCCCTTGGTGTTTTGTATTTGTGTTTGTAATTGTGTTGTAAACCTTTTATCATAACACAGTAGGTTAATGCTAGTGTTGTATTCTTTGTCATCCCTTTTCTATAGAAGAGAAGCAGGTGGTGGTTGAATTTGGTGGGACTATATCACTAACACTGGATCCTGGGTAAACAGCCATAAAGTGAATGTCCAAACCATAGTCTGGATCTAGTAATACCTCAATGTTTACTGCGGCGCTCAATAGCTCCATAGCGAGCAACAGAAAAGTTGAAGATAACTGATTGGGTGAGTGATTAAGTCCTATTTTAGGAGGAAGATCCAGGATGGACTTCAAGATCTAATAATCTACAAAGATGAAGATCAACAGAGTAACTGACCACAGTGTATCGTCTGCTTTACGTCTGAGAAGTATCACCTATAAGCCTTATCACTCAGCAAAATCAGTGAAACTATGGGACAATCCTACAAGTTACTAAAACTAGCAACAGTGAAAGCCCTTCAACTGTTGGTTGGATTACCAAGTTAATATCCACAATGGATAAGTCTTCGAAAGAATGTCTCACAGCTGCAACAGTCAAACATGGAATTCAGCTATTCAACACTAAGTTATGGCTCAATCAAATGGGGAGAAGACACTGAACCACATAAGCCAATACAACCAAGGTACAAACTTAATATCATCTGAAACATAACTACGAAACCAGATTACCTCAAGGTTCCAAACCCTGAACACCATCAGATAAAAGACCATATGAAAGCAACTAAATGTCTCTACATCAGCAACAAGAGGAATCATCCAATTGTTTGCAAACCTGTTACTGTGCTGGATTCATTCATCTGTGCATATATGTAGGTATAGATCAATTGTGGCCCTAGTCACAGATACTACCATGAGATGCCTCTCAGTCAATTAAAGTTCTACACTGGACTAGATAACAACGACTAACTCTTTGCTGGTCCAATGTCAACCTAAATACCATGGGTTATAGACTCGCGACTTGGTGGGTGTAAAATCTTTGTTGAACTACTTGGGATTCTGATATTAAAAGCAGAGAAGCTGAATGGACGTCTACTTGGCACCATGTATGGTGAGATGGTAAAGTACCTTCTGCAGAGCTTAAGTGGAAATTCCGGAAAGTTAGACCAACCTGAGGCCCCAAATTTCAAAAAAAGACACCGAGCCTACTGCAACAGAGTACTCGAATATTCTAGCCCGCAGAGGGATTTGTGATTGTGTGTAATTTCTATTATAAAGTATGATTTGCACCAGCCAATTACCAGTGACTAAATAGTAAGAACATAACTGAGTGCATTAATTCGGTACCCAGATAATGGGGAAAAGGATCTAATCGACAGCAAAGGTGGACCCATAACCGCACACCAGGAGATAGACTCGATTAATTAATTTAATTAGTACAAACTGCTGTTTATATGTTGGGTTTTGTTTTCTGAAGGTAACAGGTCAGTAGTTTTTTTTTTCCAATGGTATATAGATGGTATAGTATTTTGACACCAACTCATTATTTTTAACAATGAGAGAATGGTAAAAGGTGTCAGAAACATGTTATTTTGGGTTCTATTTAATATCTTTATTTGCCTTAATTATGAGGGAAAATGAAAGTAGACCCAATTTGTGGTTGTTATGTTGTTTGTAATAACCTGGTTTTTCTGGGGTCACGGGGTACTATGTTGTAATACTGCATATCATTCCCATGCCTGTCTGAAAATGCATAGTGTTTATTACACCTATATATATATATGTAACTGCAGATCTTGAGTTAATACCTGAACTGTGTGTCCAAAAGTGTTGTGTACATCAAGTAAATGTGGTGTCCAACAAGTGGTTGTTTATATGTTGTGAGCAATCAATATCCTTCTAGCATCTATAGTTAATTTAAAGGGTGATGAAGTGGGAAGGGAAACCTACACACAGATGCCATTGTTTCAAGGATGGAACTCTTTCCTCCTGGGAGTTGTGGTAAATATCCCTGATCACCCTGCATTCTTACCAGTGACAGAGAATCAATAATACCCCCTAGACATTTTAACGAATCATTCTCAGGAATTAAAATCCACATCCCACAGTAAAGTACCGCTGCCTAAGGGTATCAAACACCACACCAAAACATATGCAAACGAGGTGTCAGCAAAGTCCGTGGCTAAGTAAAGTAAAGGACACGTTCCCACGCCTTGGGGCGAACAGGCTACGTGGTGATTGCCCCATAATGTTATAGACCAATCGACAATAATGCCAATATCACGCCGGCCGTGTTTACTACCAGAGCGTTACCTGGTACGCATTTTAGGCTGGGTCGACTTGGGATGCCAGTTCAATTATTTTTAACTCCCCGCCACGAAGGAGGTTCGAATACATGGTCACCGGACGGGAGACAGGCGTGATGGCCAAAGCCCTACCGTGAACCTTAGTCCATGTGTAGTTTGAAATAGCTGTAGATGTGTCAACGCTTGGGACCTGCGGTGAAGAACTACTTTCATTGTGCACCGACAAGTGCTTCGGGCTCCTTCCGTAGACCACACACGGGAATCTTAACACAGTGCACGAAGGCGAATCACCAGAGAAAATATCCTTTCAATAATCTGTTGGGGATAGGTTTGTTTCTAATTATGTAGATTTTTTTTTCTCCAGTCACTGTCCTTGAAAGTTAGAAAAGAGTTCTTGCATGATACATAGAACCAGTTTTAACATAAGGCTGCGAATCCTGGACAATTTGTAAACAGGCGAAAAAATCCCCGGAAGCCTTGGAGATGTGGTTTTATAGAAGAATGCTGAAAATTAATTGGACAGCCAACATGAGTAATCAAGATGTTTTAAGGGAAGTCGAGTCGCAAAGACAGCTTATCACAAACATCAGAACATGTGACAACCAGAAAGATTTGCGTAAAGAGGAAAGAGATATAGAGGAAGACAGTGTGAGAAGATTCTTGACAGTCTAGTGTCATGGCACGGAAGGGAGTCAACACACGAATTGATCCATGATGTCGGAGATCGTAATTTGTGGAGACGCATAATCGCCCACGCCAGCCGACAAGGCACTTGATGATGATTGTGATTACACGACATAATCTTCATGATTTTCAACAGCGGAGGGATTTGTACTGTGTGCAAAGTATTAACCGCAGTGCAGCTACTTGTCCTTGTTGGTTTGTTGTTGTTTTTTTTGCGCTCGCTCGCTCGCTTTGTACTCAAACGTAGTCCATATACACTAGTTCTAGTACAATTGAACTGAATTTTGCGTGTGGATTGGCTTCCTCTTTTATCAGTGTCCCTCGCCATCAGACGAATCCACCCCGACTTCAGAGGTACTTGTAATTTACGTCACCAAGTCAAGGACGAGAAGTCAACACTTTATTTCAACTGTCCGGTGTAGGGGTTGAACCCCTTACCTCGGGATCAGCACACCGGATGTTTAAGAACGCGCGTTCTTATCCAATCGGCCAGGCCGACCTCCGTTCGGCGGTATTTGTTTAGTTCTATTCATGAGCTCTACACTTGTGGCAACATTGTAATGTTATCTTTCATGTCATAGATGATGTTGTCCTGATGGGAGCATGAGACGGCTTGCTGGACTGACTGACTTCAGGTTCGTAAAAATGACTGTTTTCTCAGCGTCGCTCCACAAATGAGAGTTTGCACAGATGCAAGAGGGACCCGTCCCTCTACCCTGGAGGCGGTGCAGATTTCTTCAGCCGCTACAACATTACAGAATTTGTTTTCAGAGATTCACAGACGTGCAGAAGCATGGGGAAATTATTGACATATTAAAACTACAAACATATGAAATTATAGACGTATGAAACCCATTAGCAGACTGTAGAAATAAGCAGGCTATGTACATGTGTAAAATACAGAATATTGACAAACGGAGAATACAGATATGTTGAAACTATAAACATGCGGGAAATAAAGGTAGTCACATAGTGCATACTGTTTTAGCAGGCAAGCACACTAACCAGTCTGCCACAAAGGATCCATGAAAAACAAAGACATATAAACACTAGAGACATATGGAAACAATAGATATATGGTGGCTATAGACATGTTGAATCAATGGATAAACCACAGGTCCGCATGGCCAAATGGGTAAGAACGCGTGTTCTTAAACATTCGCTGTGCTGATGCGGAGGTAAGCGGTTCAACCCCTACACCGGACAGCTGGACTAAAAAGTTGACCTGTCGTCCTTGACTTAGGGACGTAGATTACAAGTACCTCTGAAGTCGGAGTAGTTTCAGGTCCGCCTATTGGCGAGGGACACTGTTAATAGGGAAAGCTAAACCACACGCAAACTTCAGTCCATCACTACTATAAATAGTGTGTATGGACTACGCTTGAGTTCAAAGCGAGCAAGCGCCAAAAACAAACAAATGGACAAACCGAGACTGCAGACGTAAGGACATACAGATATATAGAACTACAGAAATATGGGGATTTTACACTTATGGAAACTACTCTCTCTCTCTCTCTCTCTCTCTCTCTCTCTCTCTCTCTCTCTCTCTCTCTCTCTCTCTCTCTCTCTCTCTCTCTCTCTCTCTATGTCTACATCATCTACCCGACGACTTCCTACCACATCTAAACATCATCTACCCAACGACTTCTTACCAGTGTGTACATAATAGATGACTTGCGCTCGCGTATACACAATTATTTTCTGACATGCGCAGAAATAAACCGGATTTACTGTTGTCTACTTCAGCGCTTATCTAACTCTAAATTATTGAAGATGTTTATTTTGTATAGGTTCAGTCGGCTACCGAAGCACAACACTAAAAGTACAACGGGGTAAATAACCAAATGGCATGGCGTCTTGGCATGCCGGTAATACGTTAGTAGGCTGAATGTGCTGCAGAAAACAGCACCCCAAGTGTGATATGGTGTGTATTACGCCAGCTTCTTTACCACCCAGAAAATGCGTTGGCTCAAGAGGGTGGGCGACCTTGTGGCAAACTGCTAAAAAATAATCGCCTCGCTAGAGCATTCGAACGTGCAGTACTTCATATTAAAGGTGTCATTGCTGCCACCTAGGCGGCTGACCATGCAATACCAGAGGCGGATGTTCACACTGGTCAAGAGGGACATCTCTTTGTGATGCCGGCTTTCCACAAACTGGGTCCCCTATCTGGCTAATGTTACAAGAAGAGTCATGCCTCTAGGCAGATGTGAAATTCCAGTACCCATATTGCACACCCCGCTGGTTTCTGAGCTTGGAGAGGGGAAGGAGATCTCTGCAATACTGTGTCCGTGAAATTGGCACTTCGGTACCGGGTCGGGAGGAAAGTCTCTACACCAACCTTGCTCGGATAGAGGCACGGCGCAGACGACCTGGACGTCGGCGTCTCCCGCTTAAGAGATCAAGGCTATAACGTCTTTTAGGGGATTCTCAACAAAAATGAAACCATCATCGTTGGGTACATGATGGAGACATAGATGTGGTGAGAAATCGTAGGGTGGATGATGTAGACATAAATGTTTGATGCGTGTCACGTAATTCATATTTTAATTGAGACATCACTGCACTCAGGACATTCCCATACGTTATAATGAAACCAGTCAATCAACCAACATATGAACCGGTCAATCAGCCAACATATGAACCAGTCAATCAACCAACATATGAACCAGTCAATCAAACAACATATAAACCAGTCAATCAATCAACCAACATATAAATAAGTCAATCAACCAACATATGAACCAGTCAATCAGCCAACATATGAACCAGTCAATCAAACAACATATAAACCAGTCAATCAATCAACATATAAAACAGTCAATCAACCAAAATATGAACCAGTCAATAAAACAACATATAAACCAGTCAATCAATCAACCAACATATAAATCAGTCAACCAACATATAAACCAGTCAATCAAAATACATATAAACCAGTCAATCAACCAATATACAAATGAGCCAAAAACCAACCAATAAACCAGTCAATCAAACAACCAATCAACCAACAAACTAACCAATCAACCAACCAGCAAATCAATTAATCAATCAATCAACCAAACCACCTTCCTAACAATCAACCAACCAAGGATCCAACCAATAAAACGATCAAACAACTAACCAACCATCCAACTAACCAATCAAGCATCTAACAAACCAACCAACTGAACAACCAACCAATAAGCCAACCAACCAATAAACCAACCAGTTATCCAACCAACCAATCAATCAACCAAACCACCAACCAATAACTAACCAATAAAACAAACAACAATCCAATGAATCAACCAACCAGTCAATCAGCCAACAAATAAATCAACCACCCATTCATCCAATTAATCAATCAACCAACATATCAACCAAATAACTAATAAACTTGCCAACTAATCAATCAAATCATTAAAGACCTAAATAACCATCGAACAAACCAATTAAGCATCCAACAAACCAACCAATCAAGCAACAAATAGACCAATCAGCCAACTAACCAATCAATCAATCAACCAAACAATCAACCAACTAACTAACCAAGCAACCAACAAATCAACCAAACAACAAACCAATGAATCAGCCAACAAACCAACCAACGTACATACAAACCAACCACCTAATTAAGCAATCAACTAATCAGCCATCTAACCAATCACCCAATCAATCAACCAATTATTCAACCAACCAACCAATCATATTTTTAGTCCTTTCTCGTTCGATTTCAATTAATATTTATGTCTGGTTTGCCATCCGTAGCCTTCTCCTGTTCCCGTCTACATGTCAGATTTCAGCTATTGTGTTTCACGTGATCCGACCCCTACCTCGGGAGCTGCCCAACTTAGGAGATCCTGTCAATAGCAACGTTCCCGTTGGCACAGCTAGTGACGTCAATGGACACTACTGGCAAATGAAGGCACGAAAGTTTGAACTTTCTGGTACAAAGGTTCCCGAATATTTTCATCGCAGGTATGTTCTGCAAACAGCTAATTCACGTTTGACTCCGATGCTTTAGTTTCTTGTGAGTAAGGCGGTCATTATAACACTGACAACGCTCATCGAATGTCGTGGGATAAGAATATGTATGTGTAACGCCATATGCCTACTGTCCAACGACAGCAAGAAAGCGGGATATTTGACCTATTTTTATACGGGCTTACATGTTACAGAGAGCTGCGGTAATAATGTTGCTATTATAGACGCTCGCCTGCTCCGTGGCGATGGGCTTTTGGACGCAGTTCATAATCCCGCATACCGCGTTCGAAACACAGCTGCGTTGGTTTTTTACGACATGGTATGGGAGCCGGTCGTTTAGAAAACAATGGCAAACTACTGAACGTAAACTTGCCCAGGAATCACGAACAGTCAAATAATGCTGGGGTTGACTGCTACGCCCCTAAAGGATATGCAACTAACTTTTTAACTTTTTTAAGACGCTCGCCTGCCTGCTCGGTGGTCGTGGGTTCGAATCCGCATTGGGCGCAGTTTTAAAAATTGACTTAGGCTCTCAGGTTGAAATAGCCTGACGCATGTACCAGGAAATGTCTTAGTCAGTAAAGGCGGACGGCGTGACCTTGACCACATCACCCACCGAGGGACGATATTAAAGTTAGTTGCATATCCTTTACAGCAGTGGTTCTTAACCAGTGGGAACATCCCCCCCCCCCCAGGAGGAAATTTTAGGGTTACCGGGGGGGGGGGGGAGAGATTAAGATTATTTCAAGATCAGAAACATTACTTGATATGGTTTTTCCCTCCATTCTTTATGGTTCTGTACTTCGTGCTCTTCTGAAATTCGTTTTAATCACGTTTTATCTAGACTTGTTCTAGTATGTGTTATTAAATTTAGCTTCCATTTGTACGTATACAGTGTATGGACGGCCGGTTGGGGGGGGGGGGGGGATTTATAGGGAGGAAATACGAAAAGGGGGGTGACATTCTGAACACATGGTGAAGGGGTGCATGGGGAAAAAAAGGTTGAGAACCACTGCTTTACAGGACGTAGCAGTCAACACAAGCATTTTTTGCTGTTGTTGATGTCTTGGCAAGTTTACGTTCAGTAGTTTGCCATTGCTTTCTGAACGACCGGCACCCATACCATTTCGTAAAAAACCAACGCAACACGGTCTGCTGCAAAATCGCGCGCAACTGTGTTTCGCGGGTATGCGGGATCACGAACCACCTCCGTAACACTTTCGCCAGAGAGACCAGCGAGTGTCGATGCGTCTACAAAAATACGGGTCTAGCGCCATATAACTGCGGTAGTGTAGTGGTTGCACACAGGCCTGCTGATATGGTGGACTTATGTTCGATCTGTGGCTGGGTGGAGCGCATTTTTAAAAAACTGACCTGGCTCCCAGGTCGACACAGACTGAAACGGGAAGTTCTGGATTTAATAAAAAGAAATAATCACGTAGGAACTATTGGGAGTTTCTTGGGAAGTATAGCGTGTATTTTTAATGACTGTACAGTGTTTGAAAATATTGCCGGTCCAAATTTTGTATTCACCCTCTGTAAAGTTCATGCAACATAATAGGTAAATGCAAAACTTGGACAGGTAATATTTTCAAACACTGCACAGTCATTAAAAATACACCCTGCAGTTCTTGGGAAGTACTTTTAGGGAAGTACTGTTGGGGAAGAAAAGGCGGCCGGCATAATACTGACCACATCACCTTCCTTGTGCCGACTGATCTATACAGGTTTGGGTTTAGCACCATATGCCCGCTGCGACTGAAGGCGTGTAAAGTGGGTCTTTACATGTTTACTTACATATTATACCAGTGGTTCTCAACCTTTTTTGGCCCGTGCCCCCCTTCACCATATTTTCAGAACGTCATCCCCCTCCCCCTTCCTATCAAAGATTTGGCCGTGCCCCCCCCCCTTTCACCATATTTTCAGAACGTCATTCCCCCTTTCATATTTCCTATTTAAAAATTCCCCACCCCTATACAGTGTAGGTAAAAATGTAAGGTAAATTTAATAGCACATACTAAAACAAGTCTAGACATCCACATTGTCACGGAAAAAACTGCAGTTTAGTGATTCCTTGATAACTTACATATTAAAATACAAGGAAGGAGAAGGGTTAACAATCGTGTACTTCATTCTGAGAGGAGGACGAATAAAAGATCATTGACTGACACAGATATGAAAATAGGATACAGGTGTTCGCAGAGTCATTGCCTGACGATCGGAACGGACACGGAGAAACGGGACGATCGCGCTGGGGACACACGACCGGAGATAACGATCAACGAGTGAAGTTGCTTTGAAGTATTCGCGTACGGGGAAACTCAGGGAACAGCGTAACAGCGAATGAAACGAGCAACTAATCACTACGTGAATTCACCGCCTTGTGATGTACAGGATACGTCAAGATGCGACTGTTGATGTATGGACATCCAACAATCACGGAAGAACGGGAGACCCAATATAAATAGTAGACACTGGGTTTTCAGTTTTAGTGTGTGTTCCAAACTGGGCTGAATGATATGTGCCTCCTGAGTGGGGACAGAAATACACGTCCCTAATGGTTTAAAGAAGAGGGGATATTAGTGTGTTATTCGCTAGTGTGTTTCGATTCCAGGAGGATAAGTGCATATATAAGGTATTAATATCTTAGTGTAATAGTAGCATAGGGATATAGGTGTTTGTTCTTAACGAGTGAAATTGCATTCGTTTATCTAGTCGTGTAAACTTTAGTGCACTCAAAAATCGTATGTCCGTATGTTTTTCGGAGGCTTTTCAGTATGGCTAGAGAAGGACTCTCACATAAGAAAATTATATGAAGCAGACTCATATCACCAGATTACCTATCTTCTCCACAGGTTCAAATCCCCCTATTGAAATCAGAGAAGAGATGAAGGTTACTGCACTTGAGCAAATAAAGTACCTACTTAGAACCAACAAGAACATAGACATGTTTTAATATGAAGAAGTGATAACTTAACGTCAAATACAGAACACTGTATGCTCAAACGAATATACAACTAAAACCCTTAAAAGGAAAAGACGTTAACCTGTGGCAAGCAGGGATACTTAAAACTGCATGTAATTGCACTGTGCCGAAACATTAAACTTTATTAACAATAGACATGGTGTAGAACATTCATAGTAACTCTAGACAATGTTGGATAGTGGCGGTGTGTATTCAGAGGTGGATTATAATACCTTCCAAAACGGGAAATATATGAACTTCAGTGACTTACCAAATCGGATTATTTCTGGTGATAAGACATTGAACAGTTGTTTTATTCAAGAATTGGATTAAGTCCAGACTCAAGCAAGAGGAGATCATTCAGGGTGAGATCACTCCATTTCTGTGTGTGCTGTCCTGTGTTTTGGCCGACAGAAAAGGCGAGAAGAACTACGGCACATACGAAGTAAACCGTCTTATCTTGCATTCACACTAGCAGACAATACCAACTACATATACACAGTCCATACATACACCAGACATAGTTTTTTTTATTAATAAATCTTTTATTTATCGTTGAAAGGAACTGTTGTCGGAGTATGTGTTGAGGGAATAACCGAGAGAGTGAAAAAAATAGATATATGGAAGGGAAGACAGAAGGGAGGAGTGTAGACAGAAGTCAGTCAATAATCCCAACAGATAATAAGTTTGAAGATGTGCTTGTTGATTCCACATTCCTCCCGGGAAAACAAGTGACATAATTGGTGGAGCGAGCGGAGTAGAACATAATACCCATATGACCTGGAGGCATAACAGGGCATATGCATAGAGGGGTACCTGCATATTGGCACAGGCATAGCGGAGTACCTGCATATTGGGACATACTGATTGGAATAAATATAAGTATACATTGATGACTTTTAATGGAAGGACGTCCATTGGATATATGGTACCATTACATTTATGGTAGAAACATTTCATTAATGCTGGTGACTTTACAGTGAGAAAGTTCCAGACAGGGTGAATGTGGATAGGTGGTAAGACACATTACATACCTAGTCATTGGTCACACGTCTACATAAGTCTTTATCCTATTTCTCCTCTTGTGGATGAGAGAGTGGTTGTGATGTACTGTGGGGTGTTGTAGAATAATAATATTAGATAGACATAGATAAATGATATAGGTTCTAGGTAGATTATCTGTTTATAGGAAGGACTTCTTTACTGCTTTGAGGTGTCTGTACTCAACTTGCTGACTTACCTGCTTTAATTATGGCAACGCCTAAAGTAACTACAGCCGAACTGAGGGCCAACGGGGAGGCAATTGGTTTAGCTGGTTCGGAACTAACTGATTACATACAGGAACGAGAGAGGGAAATTCGTCAAGCGGAAAGAGAAGTTCGAAAGGCCGAGTTGGAAGTGAGAAGAATAGAGGTGGAGACCAAACGAATGGAAATGGAACAAGCGGCCAAGAAACTGGAACAGGAGACCAAGCGACTGGAAATGGAACAGGAGGCCAAGCGAATGGACAGGGACCAGGAGACCAAGAAACTGGAAATGGAACAGACTGCCAGGAGACAAGAAATGGAACATGAATACCGCTTGAAAGAGTTAGAACTCAAGACACAAACTAAGGGTGAAATAGATGCAGCAGAAGGAAGTTCATCTTCACCTGGGGCAACCCACATGATTGGACAGGGTTACCATGCCATGAAGTTTCCCTTGGCGGTCTTTGATGAAAGTAAAGAGAAGATATACCAGTTTTTGGATCGGTTCGAGGCCATGGCAGTCGCTATGGGACTGGATAGAACCCGGTGGGCTCTTAAATTATCCCAGGCCTTACGTGGTTCGGGCTACGGGGTCTACACACGCCTACCACCAGGACATGAAAATCAGTATGAGGAATTGAAAGCCGCTTTGATGAAACATTATGAAGTCACAGCACAAACGTATCGGAAGAAGTTTAGATCGTCTAGACGAGAGCCGGGAGAACTATTCGCCGCCTACAGTCTGAGGCTGAAATCCTATCTCCAGAAATGGATGGACTTTGCAGAATTCAAGAGGGATTATGAGAGTCTCGAAGAGATGATGGTGGTCGACCAGATGCGAAAGCAAATGTCGAAACCTCTCAGAACCTTCTTGGGAGAACAAGGGGCGGAACGGATTGATGTTGTGAATAAGCTGGCGGAACGATTCGTAGAGGTACATGGGGAGGCTGCGGAACTCAGTATTCAAACCAAAGGTCAGGAGAAGCAAGAGAAAAAGAAACCGAAAAACTGGGAAGGAGAAAAAGTGGAACCTTATATAAAGCACACAGAAGAGAGTTCAGAGAAGGTGAAGGAAGGAAACCAGAACACCTCGAATTCTCCAGCGAAACGACAGTGGTCCGAGAAGTGGTGTTCATTCTGCAAGGTGCCATCTCATAACACGAAGGACTGCAGATCGAAACCTAAAAGTTCTTACTTCGCAGCATGCAAAGTAATTCCTACGGCGGTGATCACAGACAAGGCTGAGGTCGGCGAAGGAGATAGGAACAAAAAGGACACACGGAAATCTAGGAAGGGAACATGGTGCACACACTGCCGGTCGAAAACACATAATACTGTGGACTACAGATGCAAGGCAGAAGACGCCAATTGCATAACCAACCTTGAGGAATCAAAAGAGGAAGGCAAGGAAACGGTCAAGGAGATGGAAGACACTCAGGACCAAGAGAGACCACCTGTGGTTGAACTGATTGAAGTAAATGGCCAACAGGTTGCTTGTCTCTACGATACCGGTTTGGATGGGGAAGCTGTGATAGACGCCAGCTTGGTACGGCCAGACCAACTTACAGGGGAGACCATAGAGATACGGCCGGCAATGAGGAGTGCTGTTACCATGAGGCTGCCAATCGCCAAGGTGGAGATTAAATCCAGGTACGTCACGGGCATTATTCCAGCTGCTGTATTATCTGACTCCTTATTTCCCATGATCATTGGCACGAAATATGTCTTTTTGGGGATGCCCAAACAGCCAGCCCACAAGGGAACAGTAGTCAGTGGATCTCAAGGGAAGGAAAAAGAGGCAGAGACACTATGCGACAACTCAGGGATAGGAGAATTGCATACTGCCCAGAGGAAGGATACTACGTTGCGTCCTTGCTACAGGAAGCTGCAAAGAAGTGCTGAGCCACCAGAACGGGGACAGTACTTTCTGAAGAATCGACTACTCTATCGGAGAGCTGGGAGGGGAGATAACCTGCACGTGCAGTGGGTGGTTCCAGAGACCCACCGTCCTCACATTCTTCAGAGTGGACACATCATAGGTGAGAATCGACATATGGGTGTCCGAGAGACCTTGCAGCAAATTTCCGGCCATTATTGCTGGCCAGGAATGACCGGAGATGTACGCCGGTGGTTGAAGTCTTGTTCAGAGTGCCAGAAAGCACCACCCAACAAGCGGACTAAGAGTAAAATAGCTCTTAAAGTGGAAGACAAAGTGGAAGTGTGGAGTCCAGCAGAGACCAATATACTCCAAGTAGGATGGAAAGGATCTTATCCTGTGGAAAAGGTGGTGTCCAAGAACATCTACAAAATCCGGATCGGGGAAGAGCAGAAAAATCTCCCTAGACATCTCATTAGGAAATATGAGGACAGATCTGGGAGCAAAGCTTCGCACTTTATGGTGATGTCAGCCATTGGGACAAAAGCTACCAGTCCAGACGAAGACCAAAGATCGCCAGTACAACATAGGAGAGCCTATGGGACAGTACATGATAGGTCAGATTTACCCAACGAAGGGAGGAGGGAAATCACACGTCAGGGAAAGGACAAGAGGGAAACTTTCCCCAGTAACCAAGTTCAAAAGGGGTGGGTAACGTCGGAAAAGACGCGGAATACCCAGGACTCCAACCGAAGATTGGCTGACCAGATACAATATCGCCCAAGATGGTCCTGGAAGCAAAAGTCCAGGAGATTTGGGAAAGACGACTCGGTCCAACGAGGACGAGGGGGAACATCCCCAGAGGCAAAGCCGGGGGAAACCAAGAGGACATGGAAGCAGTGTTACAATCAGGATGGGACGATCCGTCTGAATTGTGAGCCTCGCTTACGCCAGTGGAAAGGAGGTCGACTGAACGTACAGGAGCGATGAGCCAACACTAGTTTCAGTCATGAGTAGTATGGTAGGGTGCATATGAGGTCGCCTACTGGATGAGGTGTTGATCCATGTGAGGATCCAATCATATCATCAACACGTGATGTTAATAGCTACTTCGCAGAAGCTCAACGCACGGTGGATGTGATGGTCGTTGTTGGTGCAACAGGACAACTTCACAGTGGAAGATCCATGGTAAGGAGAATGTAGGAGCGGATTTCTTATCTAGACATCCAACTCCAGAGGAAGAGGAATAAGTTGGAGGATCATAGGAATCAAAACTACAGGGATGAAGAGTCGACGCGGTCAACTCTCTTAAGAGGGGGCCTATGTCACGGAAAAAACTGCAGTTTAGTGATTCCTTGATAACTTACATATTAAAATACAAGGAAGGAGAAGGATTAACAATCGTGTACTTCATTCTGAGAGGAGGATGAATAAAAGATCATTGACCGACACAGATATGAAAATAGGATACAGGTGTTCGCAGAGTCATTGCCTGACGATCGGAACGGACACGGAGAAACGGGACGATCGCGCTGGGGACACACGACCGGAGAAAACGATCAACGAGTGAAGTTGCTTTGAAGTATTCGCGTACGGGGAAACTCAGGGAACAGCGTAACAGCGAATGAAACGAGCAACTAATCACTACGTGAATTCACCGCCTTGTGATGTACAGGATACGTCAAGATGCGACTGTTGATGTATGGACATCCAACAATCACGGAAGAACGGGAGACCCAATATAAATAGTAGACACTGGGTTTTCAGTTTTAGTGCGTGTTCCAAACTGGGCTGAATGATATGTGCCTCCTGAGTGGGGACAGAAATACACGTCCCTAATGGTTTAAAGAAGAGGGGATATTAGTGTGTTATTCGCTAGTGTGTTTCGATTCCAGGAGGATAAGTGCATATATAAGGTATTAATATCTTAGTGTAATAGTAGCATAGGGATATAGGTGTTTGTTCTTAACGTGTGAAATTGCATTCGTTTATCTAGTCGTGTAAACTTTAGTGCACTCAAAAATCGTATGTCCGTATGTTTTTCGGAGGCTTTTCAGTATGGCTAGAGAAGGACTTTCACATAAGAAAATTATATGAAGCAGACTCATATCACCAGATTACCTATCTTCTCCACAGGTTCAAATCCCCCTATTGAAATCAGAGAAGAGATGAAGGTTACTGCACTTGAGCAAATAAAGTACCTACTTAGAACCAACAAGAACATAGACATGTTTTAATATGAAGAAGTGATAACTTAACGTCAAATACAGAACACTGTATGCTCAAACGAATATACAACTAAAACCCTTAAAAGGAAAAGACGTTAACCTGTGGCAAGCAGGGATACTTAAAACTACATGTAATTGCACTGTGCCGAAACATTAAACTTTATTAACAATAGACATGGTGTAGAACATTCATAGTAACTCTAGACAATGTTGGATAGTGGCGGTGTGTATTCAGAGGTGGATTATAATACCTTCCAAAACGGGAAATATATGAACTTCAGTGACTTACCAAATCGGATTATTTCTGGTGATAAGACATTGAACAGTTGTTTTATTCAAGAATTGGATTAAGTCCAGACTCAAGCAGGAGGAGATCATTCAGGGTGAGATCACTCCATTTCTGTGTGTGCTGTCCTGTGTTTTGGCCGACAGAAAAGGCGAGAAGAACTACGGCACATACGAAGTCAACCGTCTTATCTTGCATTCACACTAGCAGACAATACCAACTACATATACACAGTCCATACATACACCAGACATAGTTTTTTTTATTAATAAATCTTTTATTTATCGTTGAAAGGAACTGTTGTCGGAGTATGTGTTGAGGGAATAACCGAGAGAGTGAAAGAAATAGATATATGGAAGGGAAGACAGAAGGGAGGAGTGTAGACAGAAGTCAGTCAATAATCCCAACAGATAATAAGTTTGAAGATGTGCTTGTTGATTCCACATTCCTCCCGGGAAAACAAGTGACACACATAAAACATGATTTGTGGGTCCACTGACTTTATAAAATGAATTTTAGAAGGATGAGACGTACTTAACTGTAAAGTATGAAGGGAAATACAATATCAAGTAATCGGTTCTTGTATTAACGCGATCTTGAAATGGTCTTCATCCCCCCCCCTCTGGAACCCCTAAAATTCCCCCCTGGGGGGGGGGGGGGGGGAAATTCCCCACCGGTTGAGAACACTGTATTATACAAACAACACAGAGGTCAGCAAGGCCGAATGGAAAAGGCGCTCGTTCTTAAACATCCGGTTTGCTGATGCCGAGGTAGCGGTTTCAACCCCTACACTGGTCAGTTGGACTAAAATTATGACTGCTCGTCTTTGACTTCTTTTTTTTTAAGCATATCCTTTACATGACATCGCTGTCAACATCAGCATCTTTCAGCTGATTATGTTGCATGAACTTTACAGAGGGTGAATACAAAACTTTGACCAGCAATATTTTCACACACTGCACAGTCATTAAGAATGCACCCTATAGTAGCGCGTGTATGGACTACGTTTGAGTTTAAAGCCAGCGTCGATACCACGTCTGCCGCGCTTACTTTCCACGACATCTGTTGGTAGCATTTTAGGCTACTTTGGAGTCCACTTTGGAGACAGGTAAATTTTTTTTTAAAGAACCATCCGTCATGTGAGTTCGAACCCGATATCACGGGGATCGGCTGACAAGTATGGCAGCCACTGCGCCACCGCGGCTCCCCTGAGAATCCAAACACCTGAGTAGAGTATAAATGCTGCACTGCCGATGAATTGGGACAGAACATCACATATAACGGACAGTTCAGTTCAGTCGCGGTTCCAACATCACAGCAGCGGGTCGTCCCCATTATGCTCCGTTCCTGTGCCAGTGAATATCACAAAAAATTTTCCTCACTGCCCCATGTGAAAAGTGGAAAAGACAGGAGTCTCGACAAACAGCAGCCCGCTCAGGCACACTGTGCATGATGCGGCCACCAGAATGTCACTACAAAATATAGCGTTCATGCTTGATGGAAGTGGCAGTCACTTTCCCAACCAGATGTTCACTTACAAAGTCTCGATATTTCTAGATGTTGTTGTCCCGTTTCTAGATGTTTTCTAGCCAGCCACGCCATTTTATCTCCGAAATGGAGTTCACGCAACAAAACAACCTCAGACAGATGTGAAAACTGTCACTGTACATAATGCCATCGCCAGAATGCCAACACAAAAGTCCTCTACGAAACATGCAGTTCATCCTTGATGGTAGCGGCAGTCACTATCCCAACCAGATGTTTGCCTACAAAGTCTCGATATTTCTAGATGTTGTTGTTCCGTTTCTAGATGTTTTCTAGCCAGCCACACCATTTTTTTTTTCTCCGAAATGTAGTTCACGCAACAAAACAGCCTCGAACAAATAAAAAACACAAAAACATTTCACTGTACATAATGCCGTTGCCAGAATGCCAACACATAAGTCCTCAACGAAAATACAGTTCATCATCGATGGAAACAGCAGTCATTAGAAAACAAGGCAAAATCACCAGTCACTTCTGCGTCACAACCAGCCGCCATGCATGTAGATATTTTTAGATGTTGTTCCGTGTCGTGTCTTAATCTAAAGTGTCGTCCCTGGAGTGAGGGGAGTCAACACCCACATTATATTTTACTCCCTTTCTAATACCCTGGAGAATCCACCAGCTTCCGTCCAACACACTCCATCAGCCCGTGGACACCCTTTCCTCTGTCTCTCTCTCACTGTCGCACTATGCCCCCTCTCATACTTCCCCAACGCAACATATTCAACAACTCTTGCTTCTAAAAATTAATAAAGATTAATTTATTAAAACGAAAAGTGTAACGTATATGAGACGTGTATGCGAAGAAAATGTGTGTCGTGTATTCTAATGTAAATGTATAGGTCAGACCACAGAGTTCATGATCAGAGTCCACTCATCATGGCAAGGATTACACGACATCACAAGAATCAGCACAAAGGACCTCACCGAAGTCGTGTCCTTCTCTCCAGACATGTCCTCCTCCAGGAGCTCTGATGACATTGAGATCTGATTCCCAGTCAAATCTATAATCCGTGAACGATACTATTTTTGTTCCTAACACAACTGTTCCTAATAGTTTATAGAAACTCAGACTTCATAATTCCTGCGCAGTGAAAAAAAACATGGAACACTGTCCTATGAACATGACGTTTTTCCTTCTTGCGAAATTTTCTATAGTTTTCACTCTTAAACAGTCATTGTATCTAGACTAAAATAGATTTCTTTATTTTCTAGATATTGTCTGAAAGTTATGATTTCCTTGATACGTGGAACAACTACACTTCAATGTTTGGTTTCATCTAATGTGAACATCAGTTCCTACTGATCTAGTAATACGTGGACTAAACATCCATCACTACAGGTGTGTTAACGAATGGTATGAACTCATGTAGGATACTTATTCCATTCAGTTCCACCGAGCAATGTTTATCAACTTCTTCTAGCATAGACCCATTGAGAAAGTTGCTGGCCAATCTTCCTGCACCAAAATTTTATCCGGGATCGGATTTTTCAATGATTCTGTGTTCTTCATCCCGACCAGAGGGAACCTGTAAAATATATAACACAACTGGTGATAGCCTCCCCGCCACTGATCTTTATTAGATGATCGTGGCCCATCGGCCTCGCTCAGAAACATACAGTGAACCTAACTCTGTCAGGGACAGATGAACTGAACACATAGGTTTTCATCAGGCCAAAACAAGAAGAAAAAACAACAACAAACAGCGTGCGGAACCCCCCCCCCCCCTGCTCCCTTCACCAGGGAGCACCCACTGGAAGATCCCAATTATCCCCCATTACTCAATTCTCAACCAGTAGAGCTTATCAACATTTCACTACTCTATTTTCAACTAACAGAGCCAATTATCACTTCCCTACTCTAGCTAGTTTCAACCATGCTACTGCCTAAATTAATTAGGACTAATTATACAATATGACTACCTTAGGCAACACCGCAGTTCGATCAAATCACATCTACATTTGCCATGACAGGCACGTGTAAAATTAAATTAACCCAATTCGCACACGGTAGATATTATTCCACTCCATAACGGCAGTGCCAACGCACGTCCGCCTAAATCAACTGTTTGAGTTACACTGTCTCCCCCAATCATGTTTTTCCAAACAGCCTTGAATTGTTCACGTGACGTTGTTGATGTCCTGCAGGTGTTCCAATGTTCCCAATAACAATCCCACACTTTCTGTCATGTGGTGACAAGCAAAGCCGCCATTTCGTTTTATGTTGGGAAATTCTAAATGACAGACTGGACTGTTGAATCCGACCTGTTTTTACTGTATTGTTAAAAAAACAATTGGGGCCCAGCGAACATGCCGTTTAATCAGATTGCCTGTATTGTCATCAACTGGTTAATCACGGTGTTTTTCGTGACATTCCGTTTCTAGATGTCTTCTAGCCAGCTACGCCATTTTTCGAGCATGCTGTTCACGTCACAACACCTCGGACAGATGTTTAAAAAAAAAAAAATTTCACTATACATAATGCCGTCTCCATATAACGGACAGTGATTTAAACAAGTCATGCGGTTCGCGCGCGCGCGCGCGTGTGTGTGTGTGCGTGCGAGTGTTCGTGTAAAGGGGGGGGGGGGGGAGATCTCTGGAAGACTGAGTTCTGGCTGAGTCCGATGTGTTGACGTATAGGTCGTCTGGGTGGGTCCTAAAAAGGGCTATCGGGGTGAGGTTGGTTTAAAGTGTGTCTTCTCCATCCGGTATAGAATATTAGTAACGTGGGGGGGGGGGGGGGGGGAGAGAGAGAGAGGAGAGAGAAAGAAGCCCATTGGATTATGTTTGCAAGATCCGTTACCAGTTCGTGTTTGCACTTTTCGTTTATTACATTTCGTCATGTAATTATGAAATGTATACCCTGTTTACAATATTTTCGACGTGATTATTTCGTTTTCAAAACAGAACCGATGTGAAAAGCCAGTGGATTTATGAGGTAAGGTGCCCAGTTCCTTTTCTATTCTTTTTTTTTTTAAATACTCAGAACAAAGACAAAGCTAGCATGCAGAATCTTAACAGACAGGCAACTAGCATCCAAATCTAAACAGACACAAAATTTGTCATCATCATGTGTCATGTCCGTAAGCGTGGGCGGTCATGTTTCGCCATCTTACATGATCACCAGAGCCATTGATCAGCTCTGTGTTCTTATTCCGATCATGTCATGTGGTCAAGTCATCCAAATATGTACTTCTCTACCTTCCCATTGTTCATTTCCCCTTAATCTTGCCAGTTGTCAAAAGTTCTCTAGTTTCTTCTTCTTCTGCGTTCATCCGGATTTTTTTTTTTCGGATGTGACTGCGTTGTTCCTGTTTACAGCAGAGCTGCGTTCTTGCGCCGTTAGGCCGACACATCCGACTTCTGCGGGCATTTGTTGACCGGGTTAACCTTCCCGGGTTCTCTAGTTTAATTCTTCTCATAATGTGCCTAAAACAGTCTGATTGTCTACGTCTAATTTCTCTAATCAGATTACGGTTGTCGTGTGCCTCCTGTATGACTTGCTCATTGTTTTGTTTTGTTTTCGTCTGTCTGTGGTATTCTTTGCATTAGCATCCATAAACTCAACAGACACAACATTTATTAGCATCCGTAATCTCAACAAACAGAAAATTAGCATCGGTAACCTCAACAGACACAAAACGTGAGAATCGACTGACTGAATCCGTCATGCAGATTGTAGGTTTATCGTTTCACATCCAACCAATCTCATGTGATTTCCATCCATCCATCATGTGCCATGCCGGTAAGCGTGGGCGGTCATGTTCTGCCATCTCACTCGATCAACAGAGTCGTGGATCAGTTCCGTGTTTCTGTCTCGACCATGCCACAAGGCCAAGCCATCCAGATACTTGTTTCTAGGTCTTCCCCTTGGTCTGTTCCCCTCGATCTTACCAGTTGTCACCAAGTTCTCCAAATCATTTCTTCTCATAACATGCCCAAAAAATTGTGACTGTCTACGTCTAATGTCTCTGATCAGTTTACGATCTTCATTTGTTTCTTGAAGGACTTGTTCATTGGTCTTTCTGGCTGTCCATGGTATTCTTTGCATTTTCCTCAGAAACCACATTTCTACAGCCATCAGATGTTTTTCAGCCTGGCTGCTCATTGTCCAAGCTTCACATCCATATAAAAGTACAGGTTCTATGTAGCATCTCAACACTCTTTTTCTCGTTTCAATTGACATCTTTTTATTGGTCAGTATGTTTTTCATCTTGCTAAAGGCTACTTTTGCCATGGCGATCCTTGTTCTAATCTCTTCAAGGCATCTCCCATCAGATGTTATTACTGTTCCGAGATAATTGTACCTATTCACTTGTTGAAGAATATTCCCATTTACTTGTATATTACACTGTGGTATTTCGTTCTTCCTAGTGACGACCATAATCTGTGTCTTTTTACAATTTAATTCTAACCCTTGTTGTTCACTGTGTGTAACAACCGCATCTACTAAATTTTGCAGATCCTGTTCATTGTCTGCAATCAAGACTGTATCATCTGCATATCTAATGTTATTGATGCATCGTCCCCCAATGTTGATTCCTTCCATATTTTCAATATTTCTGAAAATATTTTCACTGTACAGGGAAAACAGATCTGGAGACATTACACATCCCTGTCTCACACCTCTCTTAATAGGCTGATATTGGCTTACTTCATTATCAACTTTTATGGCAGCTTGTTGTTTCCAATATATGCTTTTTACAAGTCTAAGGTCTTTCCCATCAATTTGTAGATCTTCAAGCATCCTTATCATGTTGACATGTCTCACTTTATCAAAAGCCTTTGTGTAGTCAATAAAGCAAAGGTGTAGATCTTTGTTTACTTCTATAGAACGTTCGATTACGGTTCTCAGTATATACACAGCATTTACTGTACCCTTGCCTACTACAAACCCACATTGTTCTTCTCCTATTTCAGGTTGTATTTTCCTCCTAACTCTTTGCATGATAATTCTTAGCAAAATCTTCGTGATGTGACTCATTATACTAATTGTTCGATGTTGATCACATTCCAAGGCTCCTGATTTCTTGGGGATTGCAATAAATACAGAATTACATAACTCATGAGGTATATTTCCAGTATCATATATTGTATTAAGCAGACTGGTAACTTTATCTATTCCATATTCTTCTAAAGCATTAATTATCGATAAGTGAACACAACATGATTTTCTTGGCATGTGTAAAGAAGGTAGTTTGCCATTGCTTTCCTTCCCAGCAGTGACCATACTGGTCAGTGACCGTAGCCATTGTCTCCTCAAAAAAGGAGATCCTCTGCCTACCGTCGTGAAGGTGGAGACCATAACCTACAACTATCTGTCGGCTGCTCCTCATCTTCATCCACCACCTGCACCCATGGCTTCACGTAACCCTGATCGGGGGGCTAAACGGGTACTCCACCTTGCCCAAGGGTGTCACGTTAAAAATCCCTTTCGCGCATGCCGGGAGATGAGTGTAGCCACGCGACCTAACCCCTGCTTGGGTTATTTTACCTTGAGTCAGGTAATACATTTAATGAAAGATCAGTATTACGCTACGCCCACGACAAAGATTACATACCACGGTTAATTTCCCCCACAGGCTACTAACTGAACGTTGCCTTAACGTTAATTAACAAAAACTGTCTATACACACACAAGAAATGCGCGACCGAATGCTGTACAAGCAAAATATGTATAACTTGAAACTTCTTAATTTCATTTTCAGAATGTCAACTCAATGATCAACTTTCATTTCTAAGATCAGATAACTAGAGTAGCGTCTGAAATTATGTGTGATCTTTTATACTGTGCTACATTTGAAAGAAATTTAATCAGACCAGTGATTCTTAAACTATATTCCTAGACCACATGTTTAGAAAATTTGATATCTGGTGTGATATCCGGTGCGTGCTTCATATATGGTGTTATTCGCAGTGTTTGTATTCCACCAACTCATCGTGTGCTGAGAGTGACAAGTTTTCATTGTGTTCAAATGCTAGTTCCCGGGAAGGTTAACCCGGTCAACAAATGCCCGCAGAAGTCGGATGTGTCGGCCTGACGGCGCAAGAACGCAGCTCTGCTGTAAACAGGCACAACGCAGTCACATCCGGAAAAAAAAAATCCGGATGAACGCAGAAGAAGAAGAAATGCTAGTTCTGTATTGATCACTGTCTTGTGATACTTTTAGTCCCTCTCCAACCTATTTTATTTGCAGTTATTTTCATTTAGTTGAATCCTGGCAAGCTTGGTTGCTGGCCTAGTGGTCATGTCTTCGAATTCCTCCTCTAGGCGTGGTTTTGTTTGTGCGTGTGTGTGTGTTTTATTTACTTTGGCTCACATTCCGATCCAGCTTAAAACGGGTACGAAGAAATTTATTTCAAAAACAAATGCGATCGTCATGACGATCCGGTGTGTTTGTGTTATCTTATATATAAAAAAGACTTGTGCGTATGTATCTCTGTATGTATTTATGTATCTCTGTCCGTATGTCCTTTATGCGCTCGCGAACGGCCCATCCGATTGAGATGAAATTTTCTACACGCCTTCCTTTCATTCCAGAGATGCCAACTGTCGTAGTTTTTTTTTCTTCTTCCTCCTCCTCCCTCCTCCCTCCTCCCCCTCCCAAAATACGTACGTCCAGGAAATGGTCTTCTACATAGACACTTCTCTCTGAGGTCCGCGATAACATATTAACCTGGTGGGATGGCAATCAATCATCCTACTACCTCCTCCCTCCTCCTCCCTTCTCCCTCTTCCTCCTCCCTCTTCCTCCCTCCGCCTCCTCCCTCCTCCCACTCTCTACTCCTCCTTCCTCCTCCCTCCTCCTTCTCCCTCTTCCTCCTCCCTCTTCCTGCTCCCTCCGCCTCCTCCCTCCGCCTACTCTCTCCTCCTCCTCCCTCCTCCTCCCTCTCCCTCCTCCTACTCCCTTCTCCTCCTCCTCCTCCTCCTCCTCCCTCCTCCTCCCCCTCCTCCTCCACCCTACTCCTCCCTCCTCTTCCTAATCCCTCCTCCTCCCTCCTATTCCTCCTGTCTCCTCCTCCCTCCTTCTCCCTCCTCCTTCTACCTCTTCCTCCCTCCTCCTTCTCCCTCCACCTCCTCCCTCCTCCTCTCTCCTCCTCCTCCCTCCTCCTCCCTCTCCTCCTCCCTTCTCATCCCTCCCCCACCTACGTTCTCCTCCTCCTCCTCCCTCCTCCTCCTTCTCCCTCCTCCTCCCCCTCCCTCCTCCCCCTCCTCCTCCTCCTTCACCCTCCTCCCTCCTCCTCCTCCTCCTTCACCATCCTCCCTCCTCCTCCTCCCTCCTCCTCATCCTCCCTCCTCCCTCCTCCTCCCTCCTCATCCTCTTCCTCCTCCTCCTCCCTCCTCCCTCCTCCTTCTCCCCTTTCCCCCCTCTTTCTCTTAATCCCTCCTCCTCCCTTCTCCTCCCTCCTATTCATCCCTACTCCTCCTCCTCCCTCCTCCTCCTCTCTCCGCCTATCTCTTCCTCCCTCCTCCTCCCTCCTCTCTCTTCCTCCTCCCTCCTCTCTCTTCCTCCTCCCTCCTCCTCCCTCTTCCTCCTCCTCCTCCCTCCTCCTTCCTCCTGCTCCCTCCTCCTCCTCCCTTCTCCTCCCTTCTCCTCCTCCCCCTCCTCCCCCTCCCTCCTCCCCCTCATCCGTCTTCCTCCCTCCTCCTTCTTCCTCCCTCCTCCTCCCCCTCCTCCTCCCTCTCCTCCTCATCCCTCCTCCTCCATTCTCCTCCTCCCTCCTCCTCCTCTCTCTACCTCCTCCCTCCTCCTCCCTTCACATTCCTCCTCCTCCCTCTTCCTCCTCATCCCTCCTCCTCCTCTATCCTCCTCCCTCCTCCTCCCTCTACCTCCTCCCTCCTCCTCCCTTCACATTCCTCCTCCTCCCTCTTCCTCCTCCTCCCTCTCATCCTCTTCCCTCCTTCTCCTCCCTCCTCCTTCTCCCTCTTCCTCCTCCCTCTTCCTCCCTCCGCCTCCTCCCTACTCCCACTCTCTACTCCTCCCTCCTCCTTCTCCTCCCTCCTCCTCCTCCCTCTTCCTCCCTCTTCCTGCTCCCTCCGCCTCCTCCCTCCGCCTACTCTCTCCTCCTCC